>JAWQEG010004343.1:0-145670 GCA_033782935.1 Petrolisthes cinctipes
GTACAACCAGAAATAGCCAAACCAAGCCAAGATAGTGAGGGTTGTGATAGGATGCCAAAACAAGAGGCCACACATCTGTTCTCCCCAACACTTTAGCAGAGACAGGTGAGTGAATAATGGAAGCAGCGCTGGCACCTGTGTCCCTCACTGCTACTGACCCTTGGCACTCCATGACATTCTCACAAAATATAGTCAAAGAGTTCAATAGCACTATCTTGTACCAGGAGAAAACTTACATTATTTTTCATTTGTTTTCATGTATTTATTGGTTTAATGGTATGATGATGGAGGCTTGCACTGTAATAATGTTGTGATAATACAGACTTGTACTGTAATATAAAACACTCTCAAAATAAACTGAAAGAATTGGATAGTACTCGTTCCTGGAAAGAAAAGGGTATATTATGGCAAAACACACCAACCTATTATTGTTGCAATGGAAAAATGTAAAAAAAAAGAAAAAAAGCTAACAAATACAAATGACAGATAAATGATGTTGGGTTGTAATATATCTTGGTAGTTGTTTTCTTCACACGCAGCTCTCTGTCTGTTCCATAATGTAATACTCTGGTCACAGGTCATACATTGAAAGCAATATCTTGGTTTAATTTGTTATAGTTACAGTGAATGTCGGGACTACAAGTATATATATAAATGTAATAAACTGTTTTGTTGATCATTAAGTTTCATCCGACTACAGAACAGATGCTGGAAGGAAATGATGAGTTGGAAGTAAAAGAAAAGATGAATGAAAAATTATAAGACATGGGGGTGGAAAGGATTGGTGGTGTAGAGAGAGAGAGAGAGAGAGAGAGAGAGAGAGAGAGAGAGAGAGAGAGAGAGAGAGAGAGAGAATGAAGGAAGGTGTGTGAGGAATGTCTCTATTGCTACTCCCATGTTACACTTCCAAATATTTGTAGTCTTTTCACTTTAGTCTTTCCTGGCCCGCCGCTGGGATGCAGATGTGTGGATGGATTTCATGTGAGGCTATAGACCTTCTGGGAAGTAAGGGGAGAGACTCTTGAACAGTAAATTGGAAGGCTTACTGATTCCTCCAAACTATGCCTGGAAGCAGACGACCTCAATGTTGCTTTAATGGGGGGATCAGTTTCGTGTCATAATTTGAAGGAATCAGTAGCCCTCCAATTTATGAAGAGAAATACCTATCCCCTTCCATCCCATAATCCTAAAGTGAAACATAAGAGACGATAAATAAATTCTTCCCCAATGACTGCCTGTGGTTGCATGTGTACAGCCACAATCAAATATCCACCGATACTTTCCTTCTATCGTAGTAAATATCTTGGTAATAAAGAACAACACGTGTATGATTTTGCAGCACCTCATAATAATAATAATAATAATTGAGGGTCTTGAGTTGACGTAAGGTGTTGTATGATTATATTTTGATATGATACTGATTTATTTGCACGCTGGCAGGAAAGTGTTGGTGGTTATTTGATTGTGGCTGTACATCAAGTTAAGTAAGTACTGGAGCAAGTGGAGGACCCAAAATCCTTCGCAATTTTCTAAAGCTACATGAATCATATTACCTGTATTGCAACATATACTGCAATGCTAATAATACTTCGAAAAAAAATAGGCAAGTGAAAAAAACCATGCTCGTGGGAACTCAAGTGTAATGTTAAGGCAAAACACACACACACACACACAGTGAGAGAGAGAGAGAGAGAGAGAGAGAGAGAGAGAGAGAGAGAGAGAGAGAGAGAGAGAGAGAGAGAGAGATCTACAGGGAATTACTATCCTTATCACCACAGGAGAATGTGATAATGGAGTCCCTACATTACATTACAGTCTTCACACCAGTACAATGAAGACAACAGACACACAAATTCTACTGAAGCATCACAACCAAAACATTCATTAGCTATTTAGTACATCACTGGTACTATCATTAACTTATTGCTATTACTAATTGCTATTAACTTATTGCTATTGCACTAATACCACTAATGTGTCACCACCTCTATAAAAATAATAATGATGGTACTGATATATTATGTTATTTGCTACAACATTAACACCATAAGGACATATAATACCAACACAAGATTATTAATGTCACTACAAACTAAAACTAAATTGGGTGTAAATGCTAAATCTAGGATATAACATTAGTGACATCTAATATCACTACTAAGCATTAATATTATGAAAACATTAACATTAACTATAACATTAACATTACTACAACACTAACACCACTACAACACTAACACCACTACAACATTAAAACCACTAAAACATTAACATCACTACTATACAACATTAACATTATTACAACACTAACACCACTAAAACATTAATACCACTACAACACTAACACCACTACAACATTAACACCACTACAACATTAAAACCACTACAACACTAACACCACTGCAATATTAACATTACTACAACATTAACATTACTACAACATTAACACCACTACTATACAGCATTAACATTATTACAACATCACCACCATTACAAAACTAACACCACTACAAAATTAACACAACTGCAACATTAACATTACTACAACATTAACACCACTACAACATTAACACCACTACAACATCACCACCATTACAACACTAACACCACTACAAAATTAGCACCACTACAACATTAACATTATTACAACATTAACACCACTTTAACATTAACACCAGTACAACATTAACATTATTACAACATTAACACCACACCACTACAACACCATCATCATTATAATATTAACACCAATACAACATTAACATAATTACAACATTAACACTACTACAATAATTTATAACACCACTACAACACTAACATTACTACAACATTAACCCTACTACAATATAACACCACTACAACACTAAGACCACTACAGTAATAATACAAATACAACATTGACACAACCACAACATTAACACTACTACAATATTATAATCAGTAAAGCATTCTAAAAACTACAAGCTTCATACCACATTGTAATAACATCACAACCTTATCTTTACAAAGTACAAAATATTCGAAACAGAACTATACATATTTAATTAATAATCTCATAAAGCAAAAAAATACCACAAAAAGAATATTATCAACAGTATAACACCACAAAAAAATTATCCCATTGATATTTTAACAACACTGTACTAACATAATTCTGATACTAACTAATATTGCTATACTAACTAATATTGCTACTAACTACATCAGTAACATTAAAACGTCACATCACCAAAACAATATTATCACGAAAGCAACATTAAATGAGGCTGAGATTTTTTCCGCTATGGAGGAAATTGTTATCCTCAAAACATGCCATGAATCAGACAGACACCTTCAGTATCAATATTGTTTTGTGGTATTGTTTGGAGGATTCAGCAGCCCACTCAATACCACTGCCACATTCTTACACAGGAACGCCTTAAGGGGGTAGGTAGTACAGTGTTGGTAAATCTGGAGCAACTAATTCCTCCAAACTATTCCAAGCAACAGTCCACCAGTATTATTGCTAATCTGGTTCTGTTTCCTGGCATACTTTGGAGGAATCACGACACTCCATTGGACCAAAAGTATACTCTCCCCTTAATTAATATAACATAATACTAATATTATTTTTGTAGGGTGAATGGAGTAGTGCAGGGTACAGTAAGGCCTCAACATTAAGGGGGTAATTCTTTTTTGGTACTTTGGAGTGCCTTGATTCCTCCAAAGTATGCTAGGAAACAGGACCAGAATATCAAAAGTAATGGTGTTCTGTTGCTTGGAATAGTTTGGAGGATTCAGTTGCTCCAGAATTACCAATAAAAAACTTCCCCCTTAACACTACATTAAGGACCCTGTGATCGTGTATGAAAATTGAAGACTTCTGATTCCTCCTGATTATGGCACGAAACAAGTTCCTTCTATATAGGTGGTGTCTCATGGCAATATGTGAAGGACTCATTTATCTCCAATTTTTTTTTACTCCATCACAGGGTCCTTTAAATAATATCCTCAATAACATTATCACAGGTGGAACTTCATTGACATTTTATACAAACACCACACACTATTTATAAATTATTATTTACTTTTATAAGGCATGCTATTATTTCATCATGTTGGAGAAAAATTACATAAGCAATTTTAGCTTTATTCTATCTACAAGAAAATTTTTTTGTTGTATGCAGAAGTACTTTCCATCTCTCTCACTGATAGCATTCTTATTTATAAAGTTACCTGCACTTATAAATGGCATAGTTAATTATTGTCAGTCCTCTTTTCATGTATGAGAGAGAGAGAGAGAGAGAGAGAGAGAGAGAGAGAGAGGAGAGAGAGAGAGAGAGAGAGAGAGAGGAATGAAAGCAACACGTGAGGTAAGAATGCAAAAACAAAGTAAGGCAAAAATCTACACGTACCAGTTATTAGTGATGGAAATTAGTACATACATACATACAAGAAACCTACAGCAGATCAAAGAAGGTGTGATCATCATTACTCTATAATTATGTCTACCTTTGCTAAACACTTACTACCGGTACCTCTTTGTTACCTGGTACAGTATAACTATAAACCTTATATATATTTTGTTCAGACCTCAACTTGTCCCTGTGGGTGAGTGACTGTCGCTGATGGGATAAACCACAAGATATCAGATAAATTTACAAACAACAACAACAGCCATCCTCTATTTAATATTAGTTAATATATAGATATGTATAAAGCAAATATAATAATTATTTACATATATTATTAATATGTATATGTAGAGAGAGAGAGAGAGAGAGAGAGAGAGAGAGAGAGAGAGGAAGTTGGGAGGGAAGGTGGGAGGAAGGAAGGAGGGGGATAAACAAGAGCCGGTGGTGGTACAGAGGTGGGGGGAGGAGGAGCTCGGAAGGGGGAGGGGAGGGGGTATGAAGGGGAGAACAGGAGAGGGGAGCACTGATGGCCAAGCAGATCACCCACCACCACCTCACACACACACACACACACACACGTACACACACCTACTGTATAATATATGGCTTTTCCATCACTGTTTGTTGACATCTATTCTCTAGCATTATTTTCCTCAATTCCACAAAAATACACACTACTAATATTATCATTCAACTCGTCATCAATCACATATTATAAATGTTTTGCTTTGAAGGACACAATTGGGAATGTAGCATCTTGTAAGGAGTTGTCTGGTGGTGTTTGTTGTCGTCTGCTGGTGCTGATACATCTGTGTTTCAGTCAAATAATAAGACTGTGTTATGGAGGAGAGAGATAGAGGCCACGATTGGTTATTTTCTCGTGACCTCCTATGGCACCTTAACTACTCGACTCACCTGGACACAGTAGACCAGATAATGATGATAATTAGTAATAAAATGATGTAATTACTGAGGGCGGTGTCTGGACAGCGGGAGTTCACTCATGACGTTACACTGAAGTCGAGCGTTAAGATTATTCTCCTCCTCCTTCCCCTCCCCTCATCCCTTCATCCACCCTTCCTGCCCTCTCTCACTCTCACTCTCTCTCTCTCTTCCCCTCCTCTTCGGTTACCGGCATCTACTTAACGCTCATCTTTTCCTTCGGCATTTTCATCATTACCCGTCTTTGGACCCGTGTGAACCATTGCGACGGTAGACAGCCACCTCCCAGCACAACACACCAGCTCAGACCACAACCAAACCATGTTAATCCCGACCAAGACAAACAGACACACACATACATTATCGTGAACGTCTGACCTCCTCTTTCTTGGCCAACCCACAAATATATATCCCCCTAGACTCTCCCTCCCTCTTAATTCCCCCCTCCCCACCCCACCCCCCATCTTCCCACTACTTATCTCAGATCAAATTAAGTCCCAAGAAAAGTGCGGACGTCTCATGCGATTTCTTATGGTGCATATTCTTAGTTTATCAGTGATTTAGTATTTTTGTCAGTGGGCGGAGGGACGCGGCCCGACCCTGAGGAGCCAGCGTGTTACTGTAGTCTGTAGTAAGTGCTGCTCATTCCATATTTTATCCTCACACACGAATCCTCTATAGGCAACCTCGACACATGCACACCATAGTTCCATTTTTTTCATCCATGGATTAATTGTGTGTGTGTGTGTGTGTAGGGAAGAGAAGAAGGAGAAGGAGGAGGAGGAGGAGACAAGCAAGAGGTGACGAGAGAAGACGCCCTGTTCTGCTCATACCTTGCTTCCTTGTTTGTTTGTCCTGCCTGCCTGCCTGCCTGCCTGCATCACAAACAAATCTCGGCCCAGGAGCTCATGCAGGCAGGCAGTCCTCTCATGAATTATTGTGAATCTTAGCAGGGATCTTCGCCTGCCTATATAAGTGATCAAGAAGCTGTGTGTGTGTGTGTGTGTGTGTGTGTGTTGTGTGTGTGAAGGCAGGCAGGCAGGCAGGCGGGTGGGAAGGCTGGCGGTGTGGTGGTGTGCATGCAGAGGGGGAGAGACAGAGTGGGAGCCAATGGTGTTTACTTAAAGGGAGCGGATATAGTGCAAATGCGATGCCTACCTGATAGACACTTCGCCAGATGCCATAGAATAAAACTAAAGTAACCATCATTTTATTTATCTATTATTTTTTTCGTTTACGCCTTCACAACGGTCCTTAGCGATACTTGGTCTGTGTGCGGCTGAGGTTTTGCTTGATGTTTTCAAATGGTTTGGGAGGAATGTCAGTCTGGTGTTTATATATGCATTGTGGCTCTGCAAATATTATAGGTCCTTAATTTGTTGTGGTAGGGAGGGGCGTAGGGATCCCTGGCTTAGTGTGTGTGGTGACTGTGAGCTAAGAAGTAATTTATATATATATACTGTATATATATATATATATATATATATATATATATATATATATATATATATATATATATATATATATATATGCTGAATATTCCCACGCATATACTATTTAAGCAAGTGGCATAATATAATAATTTTTCTACCTAGGAAATATTTCATATATTAACAACAAAGTACAGGTGAAATATAAGTTCTTTTTGCACAGTTAAAAAACATTAACAACAATACTGACATAAATCACACAAAATGTATTGTGTTGTTAGAGGGACAAACAACATCAGGAAGTAAGATAAAAGAAGCTCACTGGAAAAAGAAGAGGAAAAAGTCACAAATATCCGGTGTTAAAAAATAGGAAGCCTTGGAGAGTTAGGGTGATGAAAGTGAGGCAAGCGAAGCGTCCACGGGAAATTGGTAGGCGGGGAGTGCCAGGCTGGGGCCGGCGCCAGGCACTGATGCCACAAAGAGAGAGGCTGGAATCGATCCCCCTTGGCACTTCCATCACGGCCTCCCATTGGCTCTCCCTCAGCCCTCCTCCATGACCCGTGAAGGATATACGGCACCGTCGCTTTTTTAAAACTCAGGATTCACGTGGAATAAAGTCCCTCGATTTTTTTGTTTTTGTTTAATGTAAGATGAAGGTGGAAAAAATATATCTTTTACATACACCAGAACTGAGTATTATTTTTGCTTTCAAGGCTAAACTATTTTCAAAATTGAACGATAAATTTGACTTGTTGGCATGCACATGTTCACTAATATTTTACAATATATTAAACATAAATAAAAAATATAGTAACATAATGAATAAATAAATAAATACAGGTATCTTTAAAAATACCATGAATGCATAAGAATAATCACATATAAGAATTAATTTGCAAAACTGAGTAAAATAAGAATACATGACTGTGCATGTATATAGCAAGTCTTGCAATATACATGATACTCTGGTATTTTTAATTTCATTGGTGTCTCAACTCGGCTGCCTCCCTCAATGATGAACGCGAATCCAGAGAAAGTCTTGCCGCACTATACAGGAATATCACGAATGTAAAAAATTATTCAATCTGAAAATTTGCCGAGTATTCAGTGGAGTGAGTGGAGGTGGTGGTGGTGGTGGTGGTGGTGGTCAGAGCTGAGGGATATTTTTAATCACGTCTCTTCACTGGGATCCCCTTCACGCTGAGCCTCACCACCAACCCCACACCACTCACTCAGCCAACCAACCAACCCTCAGCAAAGATACTGCTTCTTATTCTCCAGTCCGATCACGGCAGAGATTATACCATGGCCTACCCTTATAGATTGGACCAGCATGCATATTGCAAAAAAAAAAAGATGAAAAGAAAAAAAGATTATTGCAAAATCATATCTATATCATAATCTTACTTATAGGATGTATATATATATATATATATTGCACAAAAAAAAGATTATTGCAAGATCATATCTATATTATAATCCTATCTTATAGGATATATATATATATATATATATATATATATATATATATATATATATATATATATATATATATATATATATATATATATATATATATATATATATATATATATTGCGTGTCTAAACGTGTATTGCAATTCACATAATTTAGAAATAATACCATTCCTACACCGTGCAAATTTAAATTCAGTATTGAATATAAAATAATGAAAATAGGTATATACAGTATATATTGGTGGAACGTGAATTTTAATATACCATTTCAGGTATCAGATTATCTTACTAAAATATTTCCAGCAATGCGACGACAAATTCTTGTGCGAACTTAAACGGAGCAAACTTTTTGCGGGACGATTTGATTAATTGTATACCTATCTATATTATTTACTTGGAGTTTGTTGTTTTGTTGGCCATCACAACCAACACTTCCGTCTCCACCTTTCCTCACCTCACTAAGCCTAGACACCTCAGGACAGTGATAGGTTTTATGGAATTATTATTATTTCTATTTAACCTACTTAGTAAAATGCGGCATCTTTACCGGAGCTCAGAATGTCACAATTTCCAGAGCGATTAAAAAACTACACTAAACTTTCAGCCAGAGAATTCCAGCAATATATAATTTTTATATTTTCGAAACGCATGAAAACATTGTTATGAAAGTAACTAAAAAAGGCATGAAAAAAGTTTTTATGTTCGTAACTTATATCGGAGAAGTGAAAGTGAGTGGTGGCAGGGGGGACGGAGGAGGCGTGGAGGGGAGGAGAGAGAGGAGGGAAGAGGGAGGAGAGAGGAGAGAACAGGGAGGAGGATTGAAGAGCAAGGAGGGGAGGAGGAAGGACAGAGGAGGGAAGGAGGGGAGGGAAAGAGAGCAGAGGGTAAAGAGAGCGGTGGCGCTGGATGGTGCTGCCACCTAGCGACGGAAAACAAAATCATCATGCTTCCCAGGTTACTCTTTTTCCTCCCTCCCTCCCTTGACAGCCACCGGCGCTCCCACGGTACAATGCCTCACGAACCGTCACCTCACAACACATTACTCGAAACTTTTACAGAGGCAGTTAAAAAAATATATATATATGTATACCTTTCGCATAAACCGATAATTTACTTAAAACATATACGTAAATAATGTTACAGGCCTAAAGAAGTTTACTCAGAAAGTATGTATCCAATGTAAACATAACCCCCTCCCCCCCTCCTCGGAGTGGAAGGGTTCAGATTGCGTGGGAAAACTTAATCGCGCGTGTTGGGGTTAGAGCGTGTGCCAGCCAATCAGATGCCAGCAGTGGACATTGGTGACGTACTGATGGGCGGGGCTTGTTATGTATGTCTCCCCCCCCCTCCCTCCCTCCCACCTCTCGGGTTATTCAAAAATATAAACCAATAAATCATACTGAAAAAGGGGGGTTGGAGGAGGAGGAGGAGGAGGAGGAGGAAGAGGAGGAGGAGGAGGAGGAAGAGGAAGAGGAGGAGGTGTAGGATGAAGAGGAAGAAGAGGAGGAGGAGAGGGGACGAAACGAGCTCAGAAAAATATTTTGGACTCAACAATAACGAAAGATTCTAAGAAAATGGACAATCTTTATCTTCCTATCAGAGAGTGTAAGAGAGAAAGGCAGGATGAAAAAAAAAAATAGATATATAAATAAAACTAAACTAAAGCAAAAATTGTGTACCTGGTTCCTTGTGTCTCTATTCATCACTTGTGTTCCTTTACTTGCAGTCAGACAGTGAGATAGATTCATACACGAGGCACATTTTTATCAGAGGTCCCTGGAACACTGACAGCAGAAGGGGAGGGACAGTAGGATTCATATGCCCAAAACAAGTGAAAAACAAGATGACTGGGGGACGAGTGCATGTGTACTAGGGGGGGGGGGGCAGGGGTGGGGGGTGGCAGGGTTAGAAGGGTGGAAAGGGGCAGGGTTAGAAGAGTGGAAAGGGGCTAGTAGTATGGTGGAAAGGGGGCAGGGTTAGAATGGTGGAAAGGGGGGCAGGGTTAGCAGGGTGAAAAGGGGGCTAGTAAAAGGGTAAAACGGGGTACGGTTGACAAGGTGTTAGAAGGTTGAAAAGGGGGCAGGGTAGAAAAGAGAGTTGGAAAAAAGAAGGGGGGGGGGGCAGGGCAAGGCAGGGGGTTAGTCGAAGGGTGAAAGGGAGAGAAGGGCAAGGCAGAGGAGGTTTAGTAGTAGGGTGGAAGGAAAGGAAATGTGTATGTGTGTATATGTGGGGAGGGGGGAAGGGGGGGTCAGAATGGGCCACTAAGACCATCTAGGCGTGCCCCAAGAGCGAGATGGGGCCACTACACACACAAACGAGGGGACGGGGCCTTATCCTGGATAGTAAGTTAAGGGGGCGAGGGAACACAGACGCAGGTGCTGCCATAAACAACCTGCCTGCATGGCCTGCCTCTATTCCACACTTACCAATATCAAGATACTCGGATATTTTCTCCATTTTATATAACGTTACTGCATATCCACTCTTGGAAAATATTATTGGCATCAGGGCCCATGCATGAATATAACATTATGTATATATTACAAAAGAAATTCATTTTGATAATATAATCTGGTATACTATTGTGTACAGGGAGTTACTTCACTGAACACTATTTCCACACAGCAGTAAATGACACACCAGTAACTTGTTGGCACTGTCCAGATTTAGGGAGGAATACTTAGGGTGTTTGGGCTCACCAAAACTTTGTCTACTTACCTACCTACCTACCTACCTTCTTATATATTTACCTTCTCTCTCTCTCTCTCTCTCTCTCTCTCTCTCTCTCTCTCTCTCTCTCTCTCTCTCTCTCTCTCTTAACTGCAAGAAAAGCCCTTAAGTGACAGTTTGATGCCAGGATATCACAACCATCACATTGTAAACAGAAACCATACAAGTAGGATATAGAACCAAATTTCACTTCAACATTTTGCAGATTATAATGGAATTGGCAGATCTTATAGATGACATTAGTCTTTGTAATCCTTTGTTCTTCAGATGTTCTTCAAAGAAGCTTGATAACTTTTTCAGATTCGCCAGATTATATCCTCAGACAAGTTTAATAATACTGCTGACTTACAAAGAATAAAACTACGAAAAAAATAAAAACTACTATTACTTGAACCCATAAATAAGAGCTTAAGTCCTAGACTAATGCCCGGCTATTTAAGATGTAAAGTAAAAACGCTCATACTCTGATGAAGTTTTAAGAAATTGAAATATGATGTAGTTCATAGATATTCCAACCCATGACCCCCACTATGAAAGGAAAATCAGCAACAACAAAATAAAAAAGTAAGTTGAGGTGTGAAGGGTAAATGGGAACTTAGTGCATTTACAAAGGAAGTATATTTTCAGTATTGTAATGATAGTTTTGTTAATGTTTATTGATGTTGTCATACTCTACGCTTTACAGATAATGATATTTTATAGAAGCAGTACATGAAAGTCAAATGGTAACACTTATCTAATGACCTCAACCCTGTTAATTAATGGCAGTAATAATTACGAAAAATTTAAATGAGGTTAATTAAGACTGTCCACCCTCAACTTCAACTTCCCTCGTCAGTGATCACATAAATAATAATAATAATAATAAAAATGACATATAGCTAATAAATGGTACAATAAGATACAATACAAAATAAGATACAATAACCTGACTGGGATTCTAAACTTCAACACACACCAATCAATACCAATTTCTTCTTATACATCTATTTTTTTTTTTTTGGCTCGTTGTTAGGCACCCACAATTTCAACATCCCTCGTCATTGATGATAAAAATGACGTAATGTTGTAAATGAAACGTGAGGAAAAAATAAAACACACACCCACAGATAAGACACAATAACCCAACTGGGATCCTGAACTTCGACACTTACCAATCAACACCAATTTTTTCCTCTTTTTTTTTTTTTTCGTCTGGTTATCTGGTCGGGCATAAAAAAGGTGGAAGCGACGTGTTCTGGTGAAGGTAACAGACAGGACAAGGCGGGAGAGACGAGGAACAACACGGGAACATACAAGAACACCTGGCAGCCCACAGAACATAACAAGAACACACACTTGTTTCCAGGTAGGTAGGTAGGTAGGTGGGTGGGTGGGAGTTAGGTAGGTGGGTGGGTAGGTTGGTGGTTGGTTGGTGGGTGGGTGGGTAGGTATGTATAGGTAGGTGGGTAGGTGGGTGGGTAGGTTGGTTGGTTGGTTGGTTGGTTGGTTGGTTGGTAGGTGGGTGGGTGGGGAGGTAGGTAGGTGGGTAGGTTGGTAGGTTGGTTGGTTGGTTGGTAGGTAGGTGGGTGGGGAGGTAGGTATGTAGGTAGGTGGGTTGGTATGTAGATAGGTGGGTACGTCGGTAGGTAAGTGGGTAGGTAGGATGGCAACACACCAACAACAACAACAACAACAAAAATAACATGGAAGGGTGACACATCTCAGAAACAGCCAGACAGAACGTCAACAACAGCACATCATGAAGGACAACACACACACACACACACACACGCACACACACACACACACACACACACACACACACACACACATCAATAATTTGTCATTAAATATATTACACCAAAATGCATCACACCTCATACGTAAGGTCAAAAGATCATCTAAAAAATAATTTATATTACACATCTCATATTCAGCAACATAATAATCACATATGTACCATTGCCGACACATGAAGCTGGTACGCCTCGCTACTTGTGAGGTACTGTAGCTACAACAGGAAATAAAGCGATAAAATGTTATAGTTAGCAGTCTGGAGGCTATGATTCCTCCTCACTGTGCCACAAAATAGTCCCCACACTGAGAGAGTAGTTTCGTCTCATAGTTTGGAGGAGTGTATAACCTCCATTTTGACTATAACTTATAAGGATCATAAGGAATATTATTATTATTATTATTATTCACTGGCTTTATTGCTATCGTTTCATCTATTTCAGTATAAAGTAATAACAATATTTCTGTCTGCCTGTCAACAAACTGTCCTTTTGCTCAATTTCCTTCCTGTTGTTGCTACCTCGTGCAAAAGTAGCGAGGGGTACCAGCTTCATATGTGGCCAAGAGTTAAATAGGAATATGTTCTGTAACTTAAACATGAAGGAGCAATGACGCAACGCCTTCAAGTATAACGTCTCCTTCTCCTCCTCCTCCTCCTCCTCCTCCTTCTCCTCCTCCTCGACACATCATTATCTCCTCATCTACAGAAACTAAAGTAGCTAAATCAGAACCCAGGAGGTGAACAAGTAGAATGAGATAGACAGATACGTGAGGTTAATTTTAAAGGGGCACCTCTCATGAGAAGTATTTAAACAGTGATTAATGTTCCCCCACCCCTCCTCTGATTATTGCTTCTTTCTCTTGTCCCTCTCTTTCTCTCTTTCTCTCTCTCTTACGCTCACTCGTAGCTGCTCTCTTCTTCTTTTTCAAGGTCGCCCTTACGCATTCCCTCTCTTTCCCTCATTGTCTTAATCTTAATCTTTGCTCTCAGTCATTCTTGCTTTAATATTTTTTTCCAGCATATTTTAGAGTAATCTTTCTTTTCATCTCATTCATTATATATTCACCATTTGTAGTATCATTTTCCCTTTCCTTTATCCCTGTTATTTTATTTGTATTATATATCTTGCCTTACATATTCGTCATTATATCTGTATTCTCTTATTCACTATTAACTCATGCATTCTCTCTCCCTCAAATATATACTCTCTGCTATACTCAGTCTCTCATCAATTAAGGTGTGCAGGATACTATGCTCTCCTAGTTTCTCATTCTTCCTTTATTCACATATATCCTCACAAGTCATTCATTATCCGTATACAAGTTAGTTAGCGAGTGAAGAAATACACGATGACAGATAATGAAATAAGTTGTGTGTAAAAGGAGTATCAGTGTATGAACAAAAAAAATACATTTGTACAAGTCTTAGTGTGTGTACAATTATCCATGAGAGAGAGAGAGAGAGAGAGAGAGAGAGAGAGAGAGAAAGAGAGAGAGAGAGAGTGAGAGAGAGAGTCCTCAGGTATGTGTGTATATAATTACTTTAATGTCTGTCTGGATACGACTGGGGGTAGAAAGTGAGACGTTCTTCTTTACTCACCACATGCACTTCCTCCTCCTCCTCCTCCTCCTTATTATTATCCTCCCCATACACGCCCTCCCACGCAACACACACACACACCCTCACACCCTCACCCCACCGAGCTAATGTCCTCCCTCTCATTGTGGTGGTCATTATGTTTCTTTGGTATGCAGGTCATTATTCTTTCCCTTGTGGGTAGATTGGTGATAAGTTCCATTATTATATTTTCTCAGACTGTGGATGTTTTGACTGATTTTTCGCTGGCGGGATTTTGATACTAATATTATTATTATTTTGTAGTTAGAAATATTTTAGTTTTCGCCAGCAGTCAGTTTATTCTTTCATTATTTTTCAAGTAGGTGATTGGTAATATTATTATTATTCTCGCAGAGTGGTATTGTATATTATATTTATCAAACTGTGCAATAATACAGTATATACCGATAGTTACTCTGTCATGCATAAC
Organism: Petrolisthes cinctipes; assembly: GCA_033782935.1. Taxonomy (NCBI): domain Eukaryota; kingdom Metazoa; phylum Arthropoda; class Malacostraca; order Decapoda; family Porcellanidae; genus Petrolisthes; species Petrolisthes cinctipes. The sequence goes on from JAWQEG010004343.1 coordinate 14,797, forward strand.
AATAGCTTACTGATATAATTAATGTCTTTGTTATATTATATTCAATAGCTACATGTCATTCCCTCCCTATTTCACAGCAAGGCAACATTTTCCTTTTGTATGTAATATACTTGAAGATAATTTCCTTATACTTTACGTTTTTGCACTATATCGGGCTTATGGAGCCGGAATTATGAGTATAGGAAAATATTTCATGAAGCGACATTCCTACTTTAAAGAATCAGAAACTATGCCTTTACTTGTCACTAAACACGCTTTTAAACATACTACCTTGTCGAAGAAAAGCATTAATATTGTTAAAAATAATTCGTTCTGACAACCTTCATGATATAAAGTGTTTTGCTCACTCTATATTGTGTGCAGACTTGAGGTGACTGCTTCCTTCAAACTTGAGATGACTGCTTCCTTAAAACTTTGCCATAAAACAGTCAGCCTCAGTATATTATTAGGTACTCTTTTTTGGGGCATAGTTCGGAGGATTCAATTACCTCAGATCTCATGACACAATATCATCATCTAACGTAAACTTGTAACACTTACTGAATGGCCGAAGCATTCTAATATAACACAACTTAAATAATGGGAGAATATGACATAACAGAAACAATGGACGAAAAAGACATAACAGCGAAAATGAGAGAGAAAAAATTCATACCTTGACAAAAATAATCTGCGAGATCACATTAACAGAAAAAACAGTGACAATGGGAGAAAAAAAAATAACAGAAATAATGTACCAGTAACAAGCATATCACAGAAACAATGTAGGAGAAAAAGGCATATGGAAAAAAGTGAGAGATAGAACAGAAAAAAACAGTAAAGAGAAGCAAATTATATGGTACTTACACAAACGTTGCTTGAGAAAACTAAGAAATCCGTTAAGTACACAGCTTGCCTGATAAAAGAAAGGATAAATTATTAGAAGCTTGATTGATGAGGTAAGGTGGAGAATTAGAAATGAAGTCAGATAGAAAAATACAAATATTAATATTCTCTCTCTCTCTCTCTCTCTCTCTCTCTCTCTCTCTCTCTCTTTCTTATACACACACACACACACTCTCTCTCTCTCTCTCTCTCTCTCTCTCTCTCTCTCTCTCTCTCCTCTCTCTCTCTCTCTCTCTCTCAACTGCAATAAAAGATGATGATGATGATACCAACAGGGAAGTCTACAAATACGAAAACCATGACAAAATTACAATAGCCAGAGAGAGAGAGAGAGAGAGAGAGAGAGAGAGAGAGAGAGAGAGAGAGCAACACACACACACACAGCACAGTACAGTACATAACCACTCAGAATAATAATAATAATAGTGTGTTGTCAAGCGAGAGTGAGATGAGAAAGTCTACGGAAATCACTCGCCGTGTTTAAGACCAAGATAACACAAAGTGAAGGGGGTCGTGGAGGTTACTATACTCTACATACAGCCTTCGATATAATTAACTCCACTCTGGGTGTCTCTTTGAAGTACTGGGACCTGATGCTGTTGTAAGGCAGCGGCTGTGTAACATAATAACTAATTAATCAACACTTAAACAACAGCAAACCATCACTTGAACTTTAGATTTTTCCTCACGATATAATTATTTTACTTCTCAAATTATAATCGCGGCATCGACTGGATTTTAGGCATAATTTCATTCATCTTTTTACTGCAATAGAAGGATTATTTATGTAACATGGACAAACGCCAGACGATTTTAACACATTTTTATAGGTGACTGTACAAGGTGAAAAAAAGGAGCTTCTTATTTCACATAATGACTGTTAGTGTGTGTGTGTGTGTGTGTGTGTGTGTGTGTGTGTGTGTGTGTGTGTGTGTGTGTGTGTGTGTGTGTGTGTGTGTGTGTGTGTGTGTGTGTGTGCTAAGGTCAGTAATTTCATCTGGGGTTAGACGTGATATAATTTAAAGGACGGTATATATAATATTAAGGAAACTGTACAGTGATGGTAAATATGGAGCAACTGATTCCCCCAAAACTATTCCAACCATTATATCTGTTAACCTGCGACCCTGTTAACTGGCATACCTTGTAGGAATCAAGACGCTCTAATGTACCAAAAGCATAATACCCCCCTCAAAGATAATCACAAACAATAAATGTCACTAAGAGTCAAATGGCTACATCACATCAACTAATTTTAGCCTTACGAGAAACGACATTTGCCTCTCCCTGCAGACAAGGAAATAAAAGAGGAAATGATAAATGGGAGTATGTATTCATTAGTAGATGATTTATGCTGTGAGTAGTAGTGATGTTTGTTTACCTATAATTCATACGGGCATCGCGTTATTACTGTGAAAATACTGATTAGTTTAATACATTACCAAGGCCTCACATTATGGTCTACTGAATATTTTTCTGTATGTATATATTTTTCTTTGGGAATGTCCTACGCTTCTTACTATTATTATAACTCGTATTACAAAGGCCTTACAATTTACCCTGTAGAATGTTTACTGTGTGTGTGTGTGTGTGTGTGTGTGTGTGTAAATGAATTCCTAGGCCTCCATTACTATTTTATTTTACAAGTAAATTGCTGTATGTTCGCTCTCATTTTACTATTGTTGTTATAATGCCTTTACTTGGACTTGACAATCCAATGAAATAAAGAATGATCACACTATTACGTTTGTTAACAAAAGACTAAGTTTATATTTAACGAGAGCTCCAATACACCTAAAAGAAGACTCACTGCTGGAGAACAATACAAATAATAATCTACCTAAGAAGAAACCCAGACTCACTAACTAAATATGTATAAAAGTCTACGCATTTTCCCCACCGTGTTTGGGATCACATTATATCCCCCTCCTACACTACACCACACCACATACTATACATCCCATCCCGCCAACACTCTCACCCCAACTGCTAGGGACGCTGTTACTCCGCCGCTGTTCGTGTGTTCTGTCTACTGCACCACGAACGCGAAAGACACCGCTGTTCTTTATTGCGAATGATCAAGGAAACCGAGAAACTACAGCAATATATATATATGTGAATACAATGGTAAGCCAGTTGGGTGTACGATTTGTAGTTTATTTTGTAGTTACTGTCTTAATTAAGGACCATGTAATCGTGTATGAAAATTGGAGGTTTCTGATTCCTCCTGACCATGCCACGAAATAAGCTCCTTCCATAATAGGTGTGTGTGTTTCGTGGCAATATTTGAAGGACTCGATTTATATCCAATTTTCCGACTACATCAGTGAGTTCCTTAATCTGGCGACCTTATCCGTCCGATTAGCGTCAGAGCAGATAAATGCTAAAGAAATATATTACTTAATTGGGTAATGTTAACTATCTGGAAAAATTATATTACCCATGCAGAAGAATATTAATATGCTCCAAAAAAAATTAACATAAATCGTCTGAAATGTAGGTTGAAATAATCACCATCATTATTATCATCTCATAATCATCATCTCATCATCATCATCATCTTCATCATCTCAGCCTCTCATGTAATATATTGTATTTTAATCCTTGTCTAAATAGCAAGTTCATGGTTATAACAATTTGGTTTGGTATAATTAATGACTGTTATGTCAATGGCTGGTATTTTTTTATGAAGAGGTTTATTAAGTCATGCTATGTAATGTTATGTACATGGCTTTTTTCTATGAAGATGTTTATTAAGTAATTCATACTCTACACTTATAAAAACATATAAAAAAAATCATTTGTTATAATAGAGATGAAGGATGTCAGGTTCTATTGTCGGTATTCCTAATGAAGGGGATAATATACTTTTGGTACAGTACATTAGGGCACCTTAAGGGGGAAGTTTTGTATTAGTAAATCTGGAGCAACTGAATCCTCCAAACTATGCCAAGCAACAGAATACCATTATTTTTGTTAACTTTGGCCTGTTTCCTGGCATACTTTGGAGGAATCAAGGCACTACAATGTACGAAAAGGGAATTACCACCTTAATTCCTCCAAAGTATGCCAGGAAACAGGGTCCAGATGAACAAAAATAGTGGTGACTTACTGCTCGGAATAGTTTGGAAGAAAAATGATCTCCAAAAATACCATAAATATATCTTCCACTTAAGATGCTGTGAGAATATCGCCAAATTGCAGGCAACTGATTCCTGCAAGCTATGCCATGTAAAAAAAAAATAAATATATATATATACAGTAATTTTAATGTTACTGAAAACCCTCGATATACAATGAATAAATACTTGTATCCAATACCACCTCAATGTGTACTCAGTCACTCATTGAAGACCACCCAATGTTTACCGTATATATACTGAGCCTGTATTAATTAAACGGATAGTGCTAAATTTAATCATCGTATTTCTTGGGCCTACTGTACAATGCTGCAAAGTATGAAGGAAATTATAGCCTATATTTCACCGACTATAATTATGACAGGCCCATTATTTAAGGGTAGATTCTCTTGTTGGTGAATTGGAAGGTCTGTGATTCTTCCAAACTATACAAGGAAACAGACGATCTTAATATTAATGTTCCTTTAATGGGGTATCTGTTTCGTGACATTGTTTGGAGTAATCAGTAGCCCACCAATTTACTCTCAAAAGAATCTGCAGTTTTTAGGATGTAAGGGAATAGTTAGTACACAGTGTTGGTCAATCTGGAGTAAATGATTCCTCCAAACTATTCCATGCAACTGGTCACCATTATTTTTGTTAATCTGATCCTGTTTCCTGGCATACCTTCGAGGAATCAAAGTGCCTCATACTGGATTTTCCTTTAGCTAACAAAGCACCAATACTTACATTTACTATTAAAGCATAAATTTTACCATAAGACACTTAGGTACAAATGAGGAAAACCTTCAATAGCCTATATATAATTTTCTCCATAGATATGATATATGCGGGAACTCACATACAGGTCATTTCAATTCAATATAATATACCAGGTATTTTTTATTTAACTTGGCTTGCTTCCTCAGTTACTACGTCGAGTTCGTAATTATTCTTCCATGATAATAAAACTCTCCCATGGTTAGGTTAGGTAGCGATAGGCATGTCTCTATTACGTTCCTTTCCAACCTGTCGAAAATGTATACAATTCCATTCTACAGCTGTTACCAGATCTTGATTACAGGTTCCCAGTAGAGTAAAGTGATTGTGAATCCTAACTAAATAACTACATAAGTGAGAAACTGTTTAGTGTGAATTGTCTTGGGCGCATTACATTTACCGAAAGAGATAAAAAAAGAAATTTCATGAGTTTGCAGATTAATTTTTATCAGTAAGGAATAACTAACTTGATTTATCTTGTTTTGCAAAATGTTAAGGTGCAATACGAGTTTTCAGATTAATTTTTATCAGTAAGGAATAACTAACTTGATTGATCTTGTGTTGCACAATATTAAGAAATTTTAATCCCACGGGCTGTTATTCATACTTCAGTAAATGTGTATCTTTTCCTGGTTTTTCCTTCATATATTTTTGGTACATTAGAGCGCCTTAATTCCTCCAAACTATTCCAAGCAACAACACCATAATTTTTTTGCTAGTCTGGTCCTGTTCCCTGGCATACTTTGGAGGAATCAGTAGCCCTCTAATTCACCAACAAGAGAAACTTCCCTTAATTTAATGCTATCTTTCCAGTAAAAAAGTAAGTTGGTCAGTCTTCCCCACAGATAACTAAAATATGTTTATTAATTTAGGGAATAGTATAGTGTAGGCAAATTTGGAGCAACTAATTCCTCCAAACTATTCCAAGCAACAAGACACCATTATGTTTGTTCATATGGTCCTGTTTCCTGGCATACTTTGGAGGAATCAAGACACTCTAATGTACCAAAAATATACTATCTCCTTATAGTAACCTCAAGTACAAAATAGAAAGCATGAACACTAAATACTAAATAAAATACTAAATAAAATACTAAATAAAAGGAACGCATAACAGAGTCAAGTAAAAGAGATGACATACATAATACTTGAACTGTCTCATTAAAACCATAATGACCGAGCTAACATTGTACTAGAGGTTATTTCACTCATATTCTAATATTATTTAACTAAACTAAATCTCCATCCAATTATAGTTCCTTACTGTGTGTCCTTTCTTTCGGATTCTTTCTAAGTTTCCAAAAACGAACAAACATTAATAAGGAGAGACAATATACTATAATATTATATTATATTATATTATATTATCAAAAGATGGATATTATTTCTCTCGCATATCGCTGGTATTTTTTCCACATTAAGGGGGCAAATTCAGAGATATTATATAATCCTCCAAATTAGTCCAAGCAACAGGCTATCTAAATTAACGTCATTTGACCTGCCTGTTCCTTGGTATTAGTTTGGAGGGACCAGTAGACTCCAATGTGCCGAATGTGCAATACCACTTCAAAAAACGCATTATTTACCAGCCCAAACCTCTCAAATGTCTGTTTCTTTTTCTTCTTATTTCTTCTTCTTCTTCTTCTTCTTCTTCTTCTTCTTCTTCTTCTTCTTCTTCTTTTCATTAATTTTATATAGTTATGGTGCATCTCGTAGAGGAAAATATGTATAATGTAGAATATGGTAACAGATTTGATTGAAAAAAAAAAAAGTAAAAAAAGTTCGCTTTACTAAAAATATAATTTTTGCTTGAGCCGTATTTGAAGATTTTTGAGTTAATAAAGGGGATATATATGTTTATTTATATTTTTATTTTTTTTTAGGGCAAACTGGTGGGCTAGTTATTCCTCCAAACTGTGCCAAGAAACAATATCCCCCCTATTTGTACCAATGAGGTCGTCTGATTCCTGATATAGTTTGGAGGAATCACAGACCATCCAATTCACCAACAAGCGATTCTCTCATTTAGGGCTCCTGTGATGTAGTCAGAAAATTGGAGGTAAATGAGTCCTCCAAAATATTGCCACGAAACATCACCTATATGGAAGGAGCTTGTTTTTTTTGGCATAGTCAGGAGGAAACAGAAGCCTTCAATTCTCATACACGATCACATGGTCCTTAACTAAGAATAATATAATCGTTTTTATAAGTTGATCGGGTTGTCTAGTACTGAATTATCATTCCTATCTCCTACAACACACCTGTCACACCTGAATCACTGTCACCTACACACCTGAATCCCTCCCTGTCACCTACACACCTGAATCCCTCCCTGTCACCTACACACCTAAATCGCTGTCTACTACACACCTGTCTCACCTGAATCTTTGTCACCTACACACCTGAATCAGTCTCCTACACACCTGAATCCCTGTCACCTACACACCTGAATCCCTGTCTCCTACACACCTGAATCACTGTCTCCTACACACCTAAATCCCTGTCACCTACACACCTAAATCACTGTCACCTACACACCTGTCTCATCTGAATCCGTCACCTACACACCTGAATCAGTCTCCTACACACCTGTCTCACCTGAATCACTGTCTCCTACACATCTAAATCCCTGTCTCCTACACACCTGAATCCCTATCAACTACACACCTGAATCAGTCTCCTACACACCTGAATCAGCCTCCTACACACCTGAATCAGTACTTACACACCTGAATCAGTCTCCTACACACCTGAATCAGTCACCTACACACCTTAATCCCTGTCTCCTACACACCTGAATCAGTCACCTACACACCTGAATCACTGTCTCCTACACACTTGAATCAGTCTCCTACACACCTGTTTCCTGGCAACTGTCCGTATAGTCTAACCATCCGCTTCAATCGATCCACACACAATTTTCCCATGACTTGATACAATTTCCCAGCCACTATGCCTGTTGTCGGTTTAGGTACTACCTGCCTGGCCCTGGTCAATATAATATAGGGTATTTTTTGACCCAAGCACATTATGGTTTACACAAGCATTTTCTCACGCTGTGAACGCCGGCACGAGCGCTGGTTGACTTACCAAAGGCGAAGCGACTCAATCTCATTCTTCAGATTTTTTGGTCGCATTAGTGGATGTAGACTTACAGTATATACGGGTTTAGATGCTGTCGGTATACTGTATGTTACTAATTCCTCCATATTATCACACGGCTCATCATTAGGTATACAGTAAGATTCTGTTTCATGATATATTTTTAAAAGAATTATTTCCCCCCAATTGGCAGATATATCGATGACGTAGTTGGAAGTATACGTTTGAGTACATACACAAGGCTTAGTTTTCTATTATATATATAAAAAATCAGAAGTGGTAGTAAATTTCTTCCCTTTTCTCTTTTCTATCGCACAAGAGATGGAGGATTAGGGTTCCTACGAAAGGCGAAAACTTTGTATTGTCTGCTATTTTTTCATTTCCGATGATACGATGATAATATTTGTAGACAGGTAATTAACAATTATTGATGCAAACGTAGAATAATGCCACTGATAAGTTACCATGTCTAATTCTTCCTAGTCGTCGAAAACAGAATTTGAACAAAAATATAAAAGAAAATTTAATTGAGTAGAAAAAAAAAAATGAACTTCTCAAATTGCATGTTTAAGTTTTTTTGCATCCGTAATTAATTACACATAACAAAGATAATAACAAAGAATAGAGTATTAACGCAACTTAGAATAAAATTTTAAGAGTGGGTTAATAAGGATGAAAATAAAGGAAATATATATATGATGCAGACAACAACAAATATAAATATACTCTCCCATTATTATTATTATTATATTTGGCGAGAATATACGGGCACCCTCATAATAATTTCTTGGTGATTTTGGTCATGCTTGCCAATCCAAGACAAATTACACCAAAAATTTACGCAACTAGATACTTATCTGCGCCTTATATGTGCACACAGGTATATAAACTAAAGGTGTATCTAAGGTGATCATGTATGAGACTTGGTGGCTTCTGATTCATCCTGGTATGCCACAAAACAAGCTCACTTAATATACTGTAGGTTGTGTTTCGTGGCAATATTTGAAGGACTCACCAGCCTCCAAATTTTGTACTACATCACGGGGTTCCTTAAGAGGGATATTGGTGCATTTCCTCCATGAAAACAACACACTATTATAAGCTGAGTTTAATGGATAAAAAATGGTTCAGTTAAGTTGATGGATGTAATAGTTGCATTTTTGGTACGATGATAATATTTACACTATACAGTACATTCACCAGTCATCAGATATACCCAATTATCCTAGACGATGACCCAAGGAAAAAAAAAAATAATAAAATATTGTTGACGTTATTCCTACTCTTAGTTAATCATCGGTTGGAGTAATAGAAAATAAATGCATTGTAAAGTTTTGGTCAGTAAGGTTTATTATGTGTTGAAACTGCTGTACTTGGCATCACATTATACCCTTCCCTCCCAGAACCCCCACCAACCCCACCCCACACATACACCCCACCACACCCCGTCAACCCTCTTCCCTACCCCTCACCTCACCACACCCACCATACTCCTCTTCCCTACCCCTCACCTCACCATACCCACCACACCCCTCTTCTCTACCCCTCACCTCACCACACCCTCCCCAACCCTCTTCCCTACCCCTCACCACATCCCCCATCACATCAGACCCCTCTCCCCCACCCTTCTCCACCCCCCTTCCTCACCACACCCACCATACCCCTCTTCCCTACCCCTTACCTCACCATACCCACCATACCCCTCTTCCCTACCCCTCACCACATCCCCCATCACATCAGACCCCTCTCCCCCACCTTTCTCCACCCCCCTACCTCACCATACCCACCACACCCCTCTTCCATACCCTTCTCCACCCCCCTACCTCACAATACCCACCACACCCCTCTTCCCTACCCCTCACCTCACCACACCCACCACACCCCTCTTCCCTACCCCTCTCCCCCACCCTTCTCCACCCCCCTATAATCTTACTGGTGTGGTCGCTGCAACTCCCCCAGTGGTCATGAGAGACGAACTGATCATGAGAAGTTTTCGTTACACCATGATACTGAGGCTGGTATTATTAAGGAATGATTCTCTTGTTGTTGGTGAATTGGAAGGTCTGTGATTCCTCCAAACTACTATGCCAGGAAACAGACCACCTCAATGGTACTAATAGGGGATCTGTTTCGTGGTATAGTTTGGAGAAATCTGACACCTTCCTATTCACCAACAAGAGAATCTCCCTTAAAACTACTTCTTTGAGGAAAATTTAGGTTCTTCGTTGCTAAATTTGCATGGCAATATATAGGAACTGAGCCACGAAGAGAATTATATTTTCATCGAAGAAATGGTTTAATAATACCAACCCTAACAGCTCCTCAAAAAAATCTAAGTTGTATTTTACAAGATTATACACCGATCGAAAAGTGAAAAGGGCGTCTGGATATTCAGGTTAGTTTTATTTTTAATGTAATATGCTATGCTGTGTACTATCAAAGACAAAAGTCGTGTCGTGAAATCTGGTGAAAATATATGGTAGAGGGCTAATTACCATACTGGGCCTAAACGTTACTATTGTGGGACTTTCATAATTATGTTTCACAAGTTATATTAAATCATTGGACAAGACAGCGACACGAGTTTTGTCTTTGATAGTACAGCTACAATCAAATATCCACCGACACTTTCCTTCCACCGTAGTAAATATTTTGTTAATAAAGAACAACACGTGTATGATTTTGCAGCACCTCATATTAATAAATGAGAGGGTTGAGTTGACGCAAGGTGTTGTTGTATGATTATATTTTTATATGATACTGATTTATTTGCACGATGGAAGGAAAGTGTCGGTGGTTATTTGATTGTTGCTGTATATGCATTAAAGGGGAGTAATACACGTTTGGTACATTAGAGCCCCTTGTTTCTTCCAATATAGCCTATGCCAGGAAACAGGACTATAGATTAACAAAAATAATGGTGGTCTGTTGCTTGGAGTAGTTTGGAATAATCAGCTGCTCCAGATGATTTACCAACACTGTACTTTCTCCTTCACTAACTTTTTCCTTTCACTACAATTATATCTTTAAATGCGTGAATTCCATAAGTCTCGGATTTTCCCAGTCTGTTAAATCGTCTAACATTAACAGAGTATTTTAATAACAGTGGGTATAGGTTTCTGAAGGCCATAAACACTATCTAAATACTCCATTTGTGTCGGTGAAATGTCGTCAATGAGGGTTCCTCTCTTAAACGTTACTTAGTATATATGTAAAACGCGAAGCCTACATCAAATTCCTCTTTTCTTTTTAGTAACTATATATTATAATGTAGTAATATATTGTTTTTTTAAATGCCCTAGTCTACCTGATAATTATTAGGATCTTGTCTTTCCCTCTCCATGCGTGACTCTTATACAGTTTAATTAAGTTCTCTCTTATTCTATCTATGTGTATTTGTCTGTCTGTATTTTTCTCTCTTTCTATGCCTGTACGTTGGTCTGTCTGTCTCTGCCAGTCATACTCTCAAACTTTCTCCCTTTCTCCCCTTATTCATTCTCTCTATCTCTCCCATTCTCGCCCTCCTTCACACACACACACACACACACACACACACACACACACACACACACACACACACACACACACACACACACACACACACACTCTCTCTCTCTCTCTCTCTCTCTCTCTCTCTGATGCTCACGTCACAGAAGGCACAACAAACCAATTATAAACTTTTGCGTTGCAGGGCGAGGCAGGGGGAATTTTTACACGAATTTTCTGGGCTTAACATGAGGCCCTCAACACTAAAGTCGAATTTATTTGGTGGCCGCAAATTTTAGTTCCACACTCACATAATCAAAAATAAATTAATTACTACGAAAGAAAACCTGAACATTTATTTTTACAATTTTCTAAAGTTCCATAGAGCTGTGATGAGTACGGTATATATAATTATTTTTACGTTTCTCGATGGAATAACAAAAAATATATGTTCAATGATTTAGTTATGATTTCTCGTGCATGCATATAGAGTTGGTGTTCCCTTATATCAACATAGAATTATCGCACTCAATGACATATTAAAATACATACATTCTTTTTTTAGTTAACCACAGTTTAGGCACACAAATAGCGTCTATTGGAAGGTATAGGGATTAATTAAGGGAATTTTGGTACATCGGAGAACTCTTTATTCCTCTAAGGTACGCCGGGAAACAGGACCAGATTAATAAATATAAATATGTTCTGTTGCTTGAAAAAGTTTGGAGGAATCAGTTGCTCCAGATTTACCAACATGCTTTACCGAAATAAACAGAACCAGATTAACAAATATAAATATGTTCTGTTGCTTGAAATAGTTTGGAGGAATCAGTTGCTCCAGATTTACCAACATGCTTTACCGAATTATTACTTAGTATATCTTCGAAGGTGTGGAAGTGCGCCGCTCACCAGTACCTAAACCCTCGATCCTTTTTTCCTCTTACTATCTATATATATAAATTAAGAAGGACCATCATTGCAACTATTATTACTATGACATATGATAAATACTATTATACTATTATACTAAATACTATTATACTATTACTATATGATAAATACTATTACTATTACAATTCTCTTATTATGTCAAGAGCTATGTGTATGACTATTACTATTATCATTACCAAGTCTTCTACATTGTTACTATTATGAATATATATTTTTACTAAGATTACGAATACTGTTACAACGACTAATCCATCACAATTTTTTTTTTTTTTTTTTTCTATACCTCAACCTCGGGACTGCAGGCTGTCAGTAGCCCGTGACTCTTGCGAGGCCCCGAGATTATTGGGTGTCGCATTAGATGAGACAGTGAAGCTTCGTGGTGATGTTGGTACCGTAGCTTCTCATCTGCCCCACTAGATGACGACACCTTATTTATACACGTCACTATCAGGGGAGAGCAGCTACACCGTCACTCACAGCATCTTGGAATATGGTCTGGCATCTTCTATGTTGTGAGTTGACGACGATGTAGGGGGTATTTTCTTGACGTGTCGGCGTAGCCAGGGTATAGTTGACGAACAGCTGGACCCATCAGATCACTTCGGAAAAATCCCAGACGTTTTCTTGTGGACTCGAACCAGGGCCCTTGCCATTCGCAGTCCATCACTCTATCCACTCAGCCACGCCTCCCCCTAGAACTACTATTACTAATTTTCTCTCTATTCCCTCTATGCTTTATCCCATTTTATAATCTACCACTATCTTTCACTTTCTCACTCCTGAAAAACACAAAATTTATCAGTGGTATTTTTGCTTTGACTATGACTACAACTATTACTATGGTTAATGCAACAAACACGAAAATTATCACTCTATTTCTCACTCTTCTATTTCTTTTCCATTTTATCTACCACACACACACACACACTCTCTCTCTCTCTCTCTCTCTCTCTCTCTCTCTCTCTCTCTCTCTCTCTCTCTCTCTCTCTCTCTCTCCATAAGAACAAACTATATTCCTTTTTTTTTTTTTTTTTACTATTACAACGATTAAAACAACAAACACTAAAACCATATCACTTTTCTCTCTCTCTCTCTCCATCCCTTCTATTTTTCTTTTCCATTTCATCTACCACACTATCTCTCTCTCTCTCTCTCTCTCTCTCTCTCTCTCTCTCTCTCTCTCTCTCTCTCTCTCTCTCTCTCTCTCCATAAGAACAAAAGATTCCTGGGTGGTATTTCTGTTCTGCTGCCTCTCCTTGTTGATGTGTTCCATTCTAACTACCCCACCTCCCTTCTTCCCTCCGTCTGTATGAATATTCCAACTCCAGCACTTTGTTCCTCTCGCCTGCCACATCCTCTCATTTCACTCACTCTGTCCGTCATGCAATATACGCGGGAGTCGCAAATGAGACAGGCTTATTTATTTTACTTACTTTTCCTCTACTTATAAATCCTCTACTTGTAATTCTTTTTTGGTCGTGTCGCTAGAACATTTTTAATTAATAATAAATAAGTCTTGGTTCCTTTATTCACTACACAGCGCTGATAACAAAATCGATTCGTTTCCTTTATTTATAATTTTTTTTCTCTATTATTTATTATACTCAATGTTGTTATCATTATGTGTGTGGCTGTGTCTGTGTGTGTTTGAGAAGACTTTCTGATGATGAAACAAATAACTCACAACATTATTATTATCAATTTGAGAAGTGTTAAAAAAAACTATTCCAATTAACCTATAAATATCAGCTTGCGTCTCATAGAAAAATCCTGAAGTAATTTTTGGGTTGAAAACTGTGGATTTAAAACATTTTCATTCATAACAGAAACACACAGAAATAATACATAACAGTAAAATAAGTAACAGTATTAATAAGAAAGAAACTAGCGTACTAAAAATCCATAGTTATAGTGAATTTTTATAATGAAGTTTCATATTGTGATGTTGTTGGTATATTTTCATTATTATACTTGAAACCTACAGAGATATTGTTTTGTTGTACTTGATAATTATTTCATTGTGGGTGTCATTCTGATATTGGTAAGTTTCTGATGTTCATAAGAGCTCCAATACACACATACATATTATTCATTCACTACAACTCACACACACTCATACAGTAGATACATACACTAGCTCACACACACACACACACACACACACACACACACACACACACACACACACACACACACACACACACACACACACACACACCAACTCACACACACATACACACACCAACTCACACACATACACACACCAAATCACACACATACACAAATTTACCAACTCACACACACACACACACACACACACACACACACACACACACACATATATACACCAACCAAATCACTCACAGCCCCATATGATACTGTACATGCGCACATACACACAACACACATCCATGATCTACAACACCGTGCAGATTAAAGGAACAGATTAAAAAGTTAACTGAAGTACTGGAGTTGATTAGAGCTTGATGTGCCCAAGTAGACCTGATGATGAAGAGGTAACAGTAAAGGAGAGAAAGGAAACCCACGTATACGGGGAAAAAAAATTATAGGATGCAGACAGACAGACAGATAGATAGATAGATAGACAGACAGAAAGACAGGGAGGCAGATGAGATAGTATAAGATCAGAAGATTTGCCTGACGGGGCGGGCTGCATGGAATAGACTGCCTGGCCTAACAAGAGAGAGAGAGAGAGAGAGAGAGAGAGAGAGAGAGAGAGAGAGAGAGAGAGAGAGAGAGAGAGAGAGAGAGAGAGAGAGAGAAGAAGGGGATAAAAAGTGGAGGACCAGGGGATGGATGGAGAGGCAGGCCTTTTGTTCTGTTCTGCAGCGGACTAATTACGGCACATGTAAAGTAGAGTAAGAATAGGAGGGCCATTTTTATATATTTTTGGTACAATTTTACATGGAAGGAAATTCATACATAGATCTATAATTGTTTAAGGAGAGATTATTATGTTGTTGAATTAGAAGGCTACTGATTCCTCCTAACAGACACCCTCAGTGGTACTAATTGGGGATCTAGTTTTTTGGCATATTTTGAAGGAATCAGAAACCTTCCAATTCACCAACAAAATAATCTACCTTAACCTTTTGTTTTTGTAGCTAAATATATAGGCCAGATATTTTATTAATTTATGTAATTTTTTTTTTCTTTTTTTTTGTTGTTGCTTGTGTGTTATTTAAAGTGGCAAGAATATAATGTAAAGCCCGATTATTTTTTTGTTCTCTTATTTCTTGGAACATAATTAAATTGTTTAGGAAAAATATACCACTGGCTATCTTGTAAAAATTGATATTGAAATTAATAAACTTAGTTGGCCTCGGAAACTGCTATACTGTATTAATTATTAACTTTTTCATTACCACTTAATTATTTTAGCTAGTGTGAAGTGCGGGCTTATGGGGGAAGTTTTGTGTTGGTAAATTTGGAGCAACTGAATCCTCCAAACTATTCCAAGAAACAGAACACTATTATTTTTGCTCTTCTGGTCCTTTTTCCTAGCATACTTTGGAAGAATTAAGGCACTCCAATGTACCAAAAAAGAATTACCACCTTAAGGGACCCTGTAATGTAGTCAGAAAATTGGAGTTATATGAGTCCTTCAAATATTATCACGAAACACACACACCTATAGAGAAGGAGTTTGTTTCATGGCGTGGTCAGGAGGAATCAGAAGCCTCCAGTTTTCATTCACGATCACAGGGTCCTTAAGGTGGTAATTCTTTTTTGGTACATTGGAGTGCCTTGATTCCTCCAAAATATGCTAGGAAACAGGACCAGAAGAGCAAAAAATAATGGTGTTCTGTTGCTTGGAATAGTTTGGAGGATTCAGTTGCTCCAGATTTACCAACTAAAAACTTCCCCCTTAAGTACCTATTTGCGGCACGGTTATGTATGTATTATTGTTAAAAATGTTCCCCAAATGGTTACATATTATTATTTATTAATTAAGGGGGAAGTAGAGTGTTGGTAAATCTGGAGCAAATGATTCCTCCAAACCATTCCAAACTAGTTACAGAACACCATTATTATTCATTCCTGGCATACTTTAGAGGAATAAAAAAAGCGTATTGCCCCGTTAAGCTGTATAATGTTATAGTAAAATGCAATGAAAGAGGCTAAGATTAATAGTGTCCCAATAATTACAAAATGTCGGGGAAATAAATGTAAGAATAATTGTGTATCAAATGATTAAATTAACTCAAATGTATATGAAAGATTTACTTCAGACGTTAATTGTAATCTTTCACTTTCTCAAAACCTGAATTTTCTGTCGCTAAATAAAGATGTTCACTCTAATGTATCAAGAATTGTATTATTATTTTTGTTATCAGTCTATCTGTCTATCTATCGATTCACTCTAATGTATCAAGAATTGTATTATTATTTTTTTTATCAGTCTATCTGTCTATCTATCTATCTATCTGTCTGTCTGCATCCTGTAATTTTTTTCCCCGTATACGTGGGTTTCCTTTCTCTCCTTTACTGTTACCTCTTCATCATCAGGTCTACTTGGGCAGATCAAGCTCTAAAAAAAAGTCTACGGATATCAACCATCATATTTGGGCTAAGATGGTGGAAAGGAATAGTTGGTTCTCTCTCTGATTTAGCGTTTCTCTACATTTTTAAGGATCCTGTGAACGCGTATAAAAATTGGAGGCTTCTAATTCCTTCTGATTATGCCATGAAACAAGGTCCTTCCATATAGGTGGTGTTACGTGGCAATATTTGAAGGACTTATTTATTTTCAACTTTCAAAATACATTATAGGGTTCCTTAAAGTACTTACATGTAATATAACACAGCATAGATGTATATAAACCTTCCTTAAATTTATAAAAGTATTATAATTATAAAAACATGAAATTTTTTAGATGGTTTATATTACAGACGTTTGTAATTCCATGTTCTAATTAATGTTCTTTTTTTGCGTTGGCCTGACTCAAAATGTTATATATGAGCTGACAATGACAGATTAAGTGGATAGTACAGTGTTGGTCAATCTGGAACAACTGATTCCTCTAAATTATTCCTAGCAACGGACCGCCATTATTTTTTTTTTATCTGGTCCTGTTTTCTGGCGTAATTTGGAGGACCCAAGACGCTCTAATGTACACTAAAAGTATATAATATCCCCTTAATACTAATTTCCTTTGAGTACATCATTCTCTATAAATTCCTGCGTTTTATTTACTGCGAAATATTTAAAAAAATCTACTGATTAATCATTTCTAAGCTTACAAAGTCCTCAACGTTGTATGAATAATATTGATGGAGAATTATCCTAACTATGAACAGTGTTAGTAAAAGATATGTTGTATGATTTTCACTTTGTTTTGAAGCAGAATAAATTAAGGACCCTGTAATCGTGTATGAGAATTGGAGGCTTCTGATTCCTTCTGACTATGCCACGAAACATACCGGTACTCCTTCCATTATAGGCGATATTTCCTGGCAAGTTTAGAACGACTCATTTACCTCCAAATTTTTTGAAATATCACAGGGTTCCATTAAGAAAAATAATGAGCGGCAGTCCTCGCAATGAATAAAATAAATGAATGAGTAAATAAATAAAGTAAATAAATAAATAATGAGCGGCAGTCCCTCGTAATGAATAAAATAAATTAATAAATAAATAAATAAAGTAAATAAATAAATAAATAGCTAATATGACAGGGACGTACAACTTTAGCAACAGTATACAAAACTGACGTAATTTATATATATCTTATAAAACTATCCTTCTCACAGTTACACATTATAGGACCAAACAAATGATGCACGATTGAAAAAAATATATAATAATAATAATAATAATAATAAGTTACACAAACAAAATAAAAAAAAGAGACTCATGATAGAAAAAAATATAACAATAAGTTACACAAACATATAAAAATAAGAGACACACGATAGAAAAAAAAAAAAAAAAATTATAGGTTACACAAACAAAATAAAAACGAAAGATTCACGATAGAAAAAAATATATATAATAATAAGTTACACAAACGAAATAAAACACAAGACTCACAATAGAAAAATATATATAATAATTAGTTACACAAACAAATAAAAAGAAAAGACACGATAGAAAAAAAAAATATATAATAATAATTAGTTACACATACAAATAAAAACGAAAGTTACACATATAAAATAAATACAAGAGAAGCACGATAGAAAAAAAAAAAAAAAATACACAAAATAAAACAGAAAACTCACGATAGAAAAAAAATATATAATAATAATAATTAGTTACCGTACCCATACAAATTAAAACGAAAAACTCACGGTAGAAAAAAATATTACATTAATGCCTCATCGGTCGCCATTATAGATGTTTTGGGAGTGTGACCATATTTACAGATGTATTTTTTTATATTATATAAAGAGACCCATAGCATACATGATTATTTATTATTTACACTAGACAGACACCATAAAAAAGTCATAATTTACAGCATCATTGTTTTCCAAATAATTCATTGGAAAGAGAATCAAGGGTTTAGGTTAGACAGACACGGTAAGCGTAGTGCTATATATTGCAATACTTTTCACTACTCATTCAATAGAGAAAGAATTAAGGGTTTAGGTTAGACAGACAGGGTAAGCGTTGTGCTATAATTATAATGTATAAACTTTTCTCTGATCATTTAATGGACAAGGAATCAAGAGTTTAGGTTAGACAGACACGGTAAGCGTATTACTTTTTTTCCGAATAATTCAATGGACAATGATCAAGGGATTAAATTAGACAAACACGGTCAGCGTAGTACTATATTTATAAGGCATCACTTTTCTCTGATCTTTCAATGGACAAGGAATCAAGGGTTTAGGTTAGACAGACATGGTAAGCGCAGTCCTATATATTGCATTATTTTTTTTCCGAATCATTTATTGGATAAGGATCAAGGGTTTAGGTTAGACAGAAACGGTAGGCTAATCGCAGTCATATAATTATACAAATGCATCACTTTTCTCTGATCAATTTATATTTTCTTATGGGCGAACGGAATTATTTGTACTATCCGAAATCCAGTCCCAAACGGCTCAATCTTAATTATTATCCGATATCAGGATGCAAAAATGGACTAAAGGCTCGGGTATAAAAAATCAGAGCACCGCTGTCTTAAAAATATACACGGACTTAAAAGAGGGATAGTGAAAGCATTTTTATATGTATTTTATGTATAGATTATATGTATTTTTAACTATGACTGGGTCGGCAAAATACTGTTACAAAAAATAACCCCTCAGAATGAAAAGCAAAAGAAATAAATAAAAAAATGATAATATAAAGGAATGAAGTATAAGGGTAATTATTATTATATTACAGAAAAATTGCCATTCAAAATTCTTCGTTCTTTTAGGGTCGTAGGCAAGAATATCGGTGGTGGTATTTACGATGACTTGCTTGGTAACTGGACGATGGCTGTGTAGTTAAGGGAACAGTACAATTTTGATATATACTGGACTTCCTTGATTCCTCCAAAGCATGTCAGGAAACAGGACCAGATTAATTAAGAAAAATAATGGTGGCTGGCCTGTTGCTTCGAATAGTTTGGAGGAATCAGTTACTCCAGATTTATTTACCAACACTGTACTACCCTCTTTTAATGTGTGTGTG
The DNA here is from genome assembly GCA_033782935.1 of Petrolisthes cinctipes. Taxonomy (NCBI): domain Eukaryota; kingdom Metazoa; phylum Arthropoda; class Malacostraca; order Decapoda; family Porcellanidae; genus Petrolisthes; species Petrolisthes cinctipes. Next base: position 34,771 of record JAWQEG010004343.1, read on the forward strand.
TTTGTGTGTGTGTGTGTGTGTGTGTGTGTGTGTGTGTGTGTGTGAAGTCATCGTAACAGCAACACATTATAGTCAAAACCACCAATTTTATTTTTCTCATGTGATGGCGAGGACTGGTATGCGATGGATTCCTCTTAGTAAAGTCTATGGAGATATCGTACCAATATTCGTCATCGTGTCTCTCATTCCCACGATTATTATTATTATTATTGTTGGTGGTGGCGGTGGTATTATTATTATTATCATTATTATTATTATTATTATTATTATTATTTTTAGCACAGGGCACGTCAACCCCCGAATTATTATCTTTAACATTTTCAATATTAAATCCGAGTAGACTACATGGGGCATCTCTGGTCTACATGTTCACTATCTATCATTAATTATCTTAGAATGAAGGAAAGATGAAAACAGAATACAGAGATCAATCGTGAACTTGATAATATTCCTCTCATTTTATTTGGTTGGTATGTTTAATTTTGTGTATTTCTTTTGCGAATTATTTTGTTTTAATTTTTTGTTTTATTATTTTTGTGTTCATATTTAGTTTTTGTTTTGTTTTTGTGCTGCCATTTTTATTTCATTTAGTGTTCAATTTTGTGCTTTTTTTTTTTTTTGTGCTACATTTCGTGTTATTATTTAGTGTTTTATATTGTGTTTTTATTTTGTGAATGTGTGTTATATTCTATGCGGGAACATCGGACACACACACACACACACACACACACACACACACACACACACACACACACATACACACACACACACACACACACACACACACACACACTTAAATCCCAAAATTATTTTAAAATTAATTACGGGGGAAATAGTGTGTTGGTGGTAAATCTGGAGCAATTGATTCCTCCAAAATATTCCAAGCAACGGCCCACGAACGACTGTCACTTGCAAATTATTCTAGAAGAGAAATTCCTTGAGACAAACCTAAATAAATCTATTCCTAAGGGTCACAGAAAATAGAAAAGATGAACTGAGGGAACTGGATCATTGTATGGGAAAGATTGTGAACATCGGGTGTGTTTAGCGTCGAAAAAGTAGGTGTGTTTAGCGTCGAATAAGTGAGTTTAGCGTTGTGAAAGTGAGGTTATAGCTTCGTGGGTTATTTTTTTTTTACTGTCAGCGAGTCACTTTGTAGACCATTCATTGCAGTACTTACAGAATAATAATAACCTCTCCTTCCATGTAGCCTGTGTAAGAATTCCTGCGGCCAACTGTACATAGCAAAAGTTTACACTCCCCTTATGTTAAGTTAATCGTGATAAGATGCAGCGGCTACAGAGGAGTTTACTGCAAGTCAATGAGTTGGAATTACCTATAGAGATACTTAAGACTGAATGTAATGAGTTGAGGTGAGTGGAGCCGAATGGATTGGGGTTAGATGATTATTTTGTAATTAGATGGATAATTCCTTACAGTTTCTAGTGAGTGACTGAGAGTGAGAGAAGGCAGAGAAAGTGTAGGTGTGGGTGAGAGATAATGTTGTTAGTGTTTATATTTTACAACTGCATACTTTACTGTGTCATATATATTCGTAAAATAATGTACAGTCACAAGCACTCATAAGTATTCAGGTGTGATTCTAATCCCGAGCTACTATAAATAAATACATAATAAGATCTCCATTGGAATTAATTAGTTGGTGAATTGAAATGTTAAATATATTCAACCAAAGCTGTATACTTACTAATGCTCGTGACGTATGTATGTATGTACAATGGTATACAAAAGTTCATTCCCTCAGTAATGCCACAATATGACCGAATTACCTGTCGTATGAAAAACAAGGCACAGATCGTAATTTTTCCTCTGTTATTTAATTATTCAAACCACAGATGCTTCAGCTATATTGTGGCTGGATGAAGGAATGAAATTTTATACACCACAGTACGTATTTATGTATGTATGTATATATGTATGTATGGGTTAAAATACATGTTGTGGGTTCAGTAGCTTTCCCAGGTAAGGTTGACGCAAAAATGAATGTTTGTATAACTTCATTCTTCAGAGATAAAGTTCCCAAGTTCATATAATTTGTTACTATAATTAACCCGGTGAAGGAGGCCTAATCTCAATCAATATTTCGTTGTGTCTAATCGCCACTGAGGTTGAAAAGTTTATAATTTTTCATATTTAAGGACCCTGTGAACGTGAAGAATTATTATTGCAGGGGACTTTTGATTCCTCTTGACTATACCATGAAACAAGCTCCTTCCATATAGGTACTTTTCGTGGCAGTATTTTAAGGATTCATTTACCTTCAATTTTCTGACTACATCACAGGGTCTCTTAATTACTGAATGACGAGCCTAAGGTTGTTATTATTAAACAAGGAACAGACTCTTCGTCGCTTAATCTTATTACAAACTGAGCGACGTACAACCTTTTCCTCGTTAAGGAACTCCGTGGTGTAGTCAGAAAATTGGAGGTTAGTGAGTCCTACAAACATTGCCACGAAAAACACACACTTCTATTGAAGGAGCTTGCTTCGTGGCATAGTCAGGAGGAATCAGAAGCCTCCAATTCTCATTCACGATCACAGGGTCCGTAGATAATACCACCCATTGAGCGTAAGAATTATTCCGTTTTTCAAGAGTGTCTCAACAATAGTTAAAATATAACAAAATGCGTGAACATCATTATCAACACTAACATTCATTGATTATATACAATACGGCAAGGAAGCGTTGTTCAAAGGGACCTAAACTCTTGATCCCTATAGCGTCAAACACGGGAAAAAGTTGCGGCACATTTACCGTTCTGTGAGGAGCCAATATTTGGACATGATTTTGGACAGACATCATCTCTTCCTTGTTGTGTTTCATAGGTGAGGACAATAAGCGGCCTCTCAGCCTTTAGTTCTCATCTTTTTTTTAATATAGTAAAATATTTGTAAGCTTGAGCAGCCGAAACTCACGACCCCAAAACCGTAAAAATTTATACTGGAACAATTTTGGGGAGAAATTATGTTGTTGGTGAATTGAAAGGCTACCAATTCCTCCAAAGTATACCAGGAAGAAGCAGAACCAGAATAGCAAAAATAATGGTGGCCAGTTGCTTGGAATAGTTTAGACTTTAGAGGAATCAGTTGCTCCAGATTTACATATACCAATACTATACTATCCCCATACTTAATTGAGAAGTCAAGATGTTATACCGGCAAATCAAACTTGTAGATTTCTTTAACGTAAAACACACCACGTTATAATGAAGCCTATAATGTGGTCTTTGGAATAGAATTAATTTTAATATATTAGGCTTCAGTTTGATTATATCACTGGGCCTTCAAGTTTCTCTATAATTTTTTTTCTTAGCCTCATTCTCGGTCCTTCATCCTCTATTCTCCAACTTAATTTGATCCAATTTGTTTATGGGAATTAACTGAAGGACGGAGAAACCTTAGACTGACAAGAGGATGAAGAAAAATAGTGCTCTATGTATCCTCATTATGTGTAGGTATATTATGCTTAACAAAATCCCGATATTACCGTATTATGCTAAGCGGTAACCTTGACATTGAGATATTAATAGATACTGTACATTAAAAAAAAACTTGAGGAATTTGGAGAGAAGGGGAATAAGAATGACAAATAAACTCCTCTGTGTAAAAATGCATATCAAGAACGTAGGAGAGCTTTAAGAAGGGTACACACACACACACACACACACACACACACAGATACTAAGATAACCGTACATGCATTTACTCAAGCAGACACAAAAATACCCCCTCACTTGAGATGCACACACGCACACAGAAACAAAAATCCTCTCTCATTTACGATGCACGCACATACATACTTACATAGATACACACACGTACACTACTCTACCCTATACACACATCTTCATTCAGACGTAAAAATACTCGCTCATTTAAGATGCACACACACACACACACACACTCACACCCGTACCCTACACACATACACACACAAAAGCAGAAACAAAACTCTTGTCTCATTTACGATGCACGCACACCCGTACACACACACACACACACACACACACACACACACACACACACACACACACACACACACATACACATACTCACACACAGACATAAAAATACTAGCTCATTATTCATCAACAGGTGTGATTAGGAAGGAGGGTTGCATGGAACGGGAGGGCTGCCAGGAGTATTCGTTATCTTGGCTTTACTATCCATTGCACAACACAGGGACCCCCACACTACATTCATTCATCATCAAACCATTCATCTTTAGTAAACAGGTGGCATGATGTGTGTTGTTTAAATACGAGAGGTCGTTAGTGTATTTCTGAATGTAGATTATTCTAGGTTTATAGTGTAATGATGTATTTTGTTTTGTTGTATTAATGATGTATTTTGTTACGTTGCATATATGGTTCTTGTGATGTAGATTAGATTTAGGATTTTGTTACACATAGAAATCTTTGTTAACTTTCCCGATATTTTTCCTGACTGTGAATTTCAATAGTTTCTTCTTTTCTCTTTGAGGCAATACCACTTCTCTCCAACACTAGACGTTTTCCCACAAGCAATGCAAGGAAACAGACCATTACCACAGAAGTCGAGTAATGGGACCCGTTTTACAGCATCGTTTGAAAGATTCTGTAGCTCACCTTTCCCTTAATTAAAAACAATGTGACAAAATCATTACAGTGTGCTAATATAATAATTTCTTCATTTCTGTCTAATTTTTGTCCGATTCCAACGATGGAGAAACTCGAAATAAGTAGCTAGAACTTTTGATATTCTTTCATATATAATAAAAAGGAATGGTACTTTCTTGTGTAGATAATTGTACACACGCATAAACATAAAGGTGTTGTCATATAGCAATAGCAATGGTGATGATGAAGGTAAGGATATAATAGCTGACAAAGTATTTTATAATCCATTCCATCATATTTATCCAACGACCTCTCTTAGTTACAATATAAAAATGCATAATCTATTATTGCTTTACATTAATTAAGTCACATTCATTAGGAGTCTATAAGTCACTATTTTTAAGTCACTATTTTTTAAAGCCTAAAATAGTATCACTGTATATTACTGCACATTTACGAGGCCTTTCTAAGTCACTATCTCTAAGTCACTATCAATGTGTAATCTGGTATCGCTACACATTACTTGGCGTCAGATTCAGACAGCCTCCCTAAGTCACTATTTCTAAGTCATAATAATCAAAGTATAATCTGGTATCGCTACACATTCCTTGACGTCAAATTCAGACAGCCTCCCTAAGTCATAATCAGTAGTAATAATCTGTTGGTATCGTCGTACATTATTCTACGCCAAACGCTGCCAGGTTTAATCACACGAGGACTCCCAAATTCATCATCCACAAGCATGATAATTACGACCGTCGGTGGGGGAAGCTCTCTCCAAGTTTCAATCACCTGGACTTGCCCTGCCAGCCTGTTATTGGGGAGGGAGGTATGCGGTGTTGGTAAATCTGGAGCAACTGATTCCTTCAAACTATTACATGCAATAGGACGCCACGATTTTTTGTTCATCTGGTCTTGTTTGCTGGAAACTTTGGAGGAATCAAGGCAGTCCACTGTACCAAAAGTGTATCTATTACCCAGTTAAACCCATCCCCATACAGCAGGCTGAACTGTTCGGTGATTCTCAGTCTTTCTACAGGATTCTCTTTCATTCTCATATTAATCTTATATTTGCTTGAGAGAGAGAGAGATACAACTTCCATTTCATTCCTTCACACTGAGAGAAAACTCTAATTCACTCATTATATTTTTCATTAAAGTGCACATTACAATCTCTCTATTGCCAAAACCAAAATGTCGAAGATTTCATCATTCTGGTATACTGGTTAATCTCCTATCATTATTACTCGCCCAAGGAATAAGGGAATGTGCAGAAATACGACAATATTTATACTCAGTCATCTAGTTAAAATATAATGTATAAAATGCTATGCTGGTGAAAGTTTCTCTGGTTATTTTTGGTTAATTTTTCTTGTTTTTTAATAGTTAGTTAGGTTAGTTTTTCTTGTTTTCTTGTTTTAAAATATGTCAGTAATTGATTTTGCCCAAACCAAAATATCATCAACAAGAATGAATGATATCGTGACTGCGATTCGATATAATGAAGGTGAGATCCTCTTGTTGGTGAATTGGAAGGTCTGTGATTCCTCCAAACTATAATAGGAGGAAAAAGATGACCTTAATGCTATCGTAATGAGGGATGTGTTTCATGGCAAAGTTTGGAGGAATCAGCAGCCCACCAAAATTCCCTCAAAAGAATCTCTCGGTCAGTCTTCCAAATGATATTTATTTATTATTATTGTTATTATTATTATTATTATTATTACTTTTATTTTTTACATTCTCCTGGACGTATATAATTTTTGCATGGCGACGAAAAGTTGAAAGAAAATGTATTAATCCTTGGAATATTTTTTTTTATGATGGATACAGATTAGCTCACATAAGGAAGGTGAACGAATAATTTCAAATGGTGGTTCTTTGGTTTCTTTCTTCTCCAACTATACATTTTTCAGTTTTCTCAGGACGACAAAATACGCTAGTTAGGTTATACACCGTGAAACACTTTGGATATAACGACAAACTGGAAACCGCAAGAGCTAAAATTAAAACCATAAAATTGACACGAAAAACGGCATTCGAAAAAAAGGAAATTGCCTTAAAAAATACACCAAAGGAAGACCATAAAACTGACAGGAAAAAAAATAGAAGACATTCGGAAACCATGAAACAGATTTAAAAATATACCACGAGACAGACAGGCAGTAAAAAAAAGTATTAAAAAACCATGAAACAGATTTAATGATACACAAAATTTAAATCACGAGACAGACAGACAGACAGACAGAAAAAAATATATAACATCCCTAATGGAACAGAGCAAGTTATACACCAAACGAAGACCTTAAAACTACCAGGAAAAAAAAAGAAAAAGATATTCGAGAACCATGAAATAGACTTAAAAATATACAAGAATTAAGACCATAACACTGACAAAAAAAAGAGAGAGGAAAAAAAAAGAGGCATTCGGACACAATAAAACAGATTTTAAAATAAATAAAACTGTATACCACGAGACAGGAACTATAAAACACTGGGAAATAATGAAATAGATTAAAAAATATATCAAACTTTACCTCACGAAACAGGAAAATTAAAACACTCGGAAATCATGAAACAGATTAAAAAAATATATACCAAACTTTACAACACGAAACAGGAACTATAAAACACTCGGAAATCATGAAACAGATTAAAAACTATACCAAACTTTACAACACGAAACAGGAAAATAAAAAAACTGACTAAAAAATATAGAAACTTTACACCACGAAATAAACAGAGAAACAAACAGACCAAAAGACAGATAAAGGAGTACCAGTGAAGCAACCCCACCTCATACCCGGTGTGAGGTGAACCATCATTATAATCCATGCAGCGAGGGGCACTGAACTCTACCTGTCTCTACAATTAAACACATCATTAAAGGTTTTACGTGATTATCGTGGTATGGGAGGCCACTGATTCCTCTAAGTGCTTGTTTTTGTGTCACAGTGCGTGTTCATCTTTTTATGTAAGTAGGATATTTGTGTATATTGTTTTTATATTTCTTTCTAAATGACGACATATCTGAAGAAAAATATAAAATTAAGAAGAACAAAGTTAGCGACGACTGACGACTTGTTTTGTACAACTTTCACTGACAACGCCCAAACCATTTTTCTTTTTTTCGTAGGCAGTAAGTATACAGACTTGAAAAGATTTAGCAATATAGGTGTTATCGCATAAACAAAATCCTACCGCTTTGACCCACAGCACTCACAGACACCACACACATACACACATACACTTTTCTATATGTAACCTCGTACACACACTCTATCACTCTACAATTACATCGCCTTATTGAACATTACGAAGTCGATAGGCGTTAAGCCCCAATGACCAAACCAAACCACACCGCCTTCATCAGGGAGCGGCAAATACGGCGAAATTACCCCGTCGGGAATAACTTTAACATTTCTGAAGGTAATAATTATGAATCACGATTACATTAGTAGGAACAAAACTTTATACCTAAAAAAATTAGAGCAGACTTTATTTTTGGCAAACAGACAGGACGCCTGTAATGGCTGTAGTGGATATGAGATAATACTAACAAGAAAATTGATAAACACAAAAGTATATAACAGACCACTGAAGCAGAACATATAGCTTTGGACTCGGATATGCCTTCTGGATAAGTCAGCCAACTGTAATTCAAATCGTTAGTACATGAGTAGTGACCAAGAAAGATTCTGTTACTTTGTGAGATGACCAACCAATGTGAGGCGGATTTTACTACACAAGCAGAGATAAACACGAACACACTCAACTTGGAAAGCGACATAAATTGAACACCGTCACGATACAAACTGCGGTATGAAGAAATTATTAATCGTAACAAGAGCAATTATTTTTCTTTCTTTTAGACATTCTTCAGTATTATTTCTTAGCTTACATTGTACATTATAATTACATCTCGGTTTTTCATGTTTCATTAAAGTAACCAATAGTGAGGTGGTTACTCAGGTTGGTCGGAGTAACAGTATAATCCGCCGAAGTAAAAAAATTTAGTCAATCTTACTATTAGTATTAGTATTAGTCAATCTTAGTATTAGTATTAGTCAAACTTAATTTCAGACCCATGACTTATATAATATACTTGGACTAACATCACACGATTTTGTAGATTAAAAGAATATGCTAAGCAAGTTGGTGGGGCTACACAACAACACATTAACTCGCAAACTATGAAAAAAAAAAAAAAATCACCCGTTCGTTCTAAAGTACACACACACACTCACACACACACACACACTCACACACACACACACACACACACACACACACACACACACACACACACACACACACAAATAATACCACATTCACACATTCTATGACTTAAATTTCAACTTTTACCGAATACGAAGGAAAATGTACGTCTCGCCCAGTAAAAATTTCGTAGGATAAAAAAAGAAAAACCCTTCCTGCACTCTCCTCCCTTCAGTACCCGGTATCCTCCCCTAGGACGCCCTTTCCTAATCCCTTTCGGCTACCACGAAGGGAGTGAAACATAACTTGATTATAATGCAGGTCGTCCTATAGAATTGAATATATATTTATTCACGTTGTACAGCCTTTGGTACACACCTACATATACGAATACATACAACTACATGCACAAAGATATACATAGAGTCTCACATACACATAAAACACACAGACACACACACATACACACATGAATACATACAATTACATGCACAAAGATATACATATAGTCTCACATAATAATAACACACACACACACACACACACACGCACACATATGAATACATACAATTACATGCACAAAGATATACATAGAGTCTCACATAATAATTACACACACACACACACACACATGAATACATACAATTACATGCACAAGGATATACATATAGTCTCACATAATAATAAAACACACACGCACACACACACACACACACATACACACACACACAAACACACATGAATCTATAAGCGGCGTTTTTACTTTTGGTCAGAGGCAGGAGGGGAGAGACAAAAGTTTCTAAACTACAAAACAACTGTGGTCAACTTGTGAAGGTGAGAGGGAGGGCCGAGGAGTTAACATATAGAGCAAAATTTCACAAATGTACAGAAATGATCGGGGGAGCCTCATCACGAATCGAACCTGGTATTTCCTTATGGACAAAAATCCCAGGCGGTAACATTGCGTCGCGACAGTTATGGTGTCTGTGGTGATGCAAGGATGATATTTTCGCATTTATTTTTATTTTTTTGTGGTCTGCAGTGTAACATGGCGATTTTGGTGATTTCTGTGTGTGGATTTGTGAGTTATATGTGGTGAGTTGTATGTGGGAAAGTAGATCAAGCTGAGAGGTTCCAGGGAGCAAACCAACGGAGAACCTTATCAACATAGACTTTTCTAATAATATATCTTTGGTAAACGGGCGTTACTGGATTATTATTATTATTATTATTATTATTATTATTATTATTATTATTATTATTATTATAGGAAGCTATGACTGGGCCCCGCTGGAGAGTATTGTTACTATACACCCAAAGGATCCCAGCGGCGGCCATATCAAAGCTCAAGAAAACTATATAGAAAAAAACAACAACAAAACGCAAACCTGACTACCGAATCAAAAAACTATTTACCCCTCTCTTAAATATAAGCAAATTTTCAGCATTGACAACATTATTTGTGAGTTCATTTCACAATTTAGTAAAATAGAAAAAATTCTGTAGTGTTCAAACGAATAGGTGAAAATGCAAGATCGTTTTGATTTAGGGAATACCCAGTTAACCGAGATGGTTGAATAGTCGGCGGAAGCTTTGAATCAAGGAGATGGTAATTATTTTTAAAGATTTTATACAGTAGAATTAGACAACTAACCTTCCGATGGTGTTTAATATTTATGTTAAGATTAGGAATAAAAATTTGACCTAAATTTGGTATCTGAATTAGACATCTAAACGCTTTTGATGTGAGCCAGCAGAAGACAACACTATCGTCAACATAGATCTTATTACATTTACGGAGAAGCCCAATTCATTGAGAAACTGACGAGGCCACTGAACGCAAGTGTAACTCAAATGTCAGTTTAATATATAAAGTAACTCCTAATAACTTTAAAGATTAACTATTCTTAATCATAGTATTATTGTAGATTATATCAGGATGGTTAGGAAGTTGTGATCTTGATCTACTTATTATGAGACTATTGGTTTTCAAAGGAATTAGTTTCATCCCTCATTGAGTGTACCAGGAATTAATATTGTCAATGTCATCTTGTAAACCACTGAGAACAAGTGATCTGCTTTGAGGTGAAGTGATGGTATCATATAAAGTTGTGTCATCTGTATAGGCTAATATTTTAGAGGAGATTCCATTTCACACATCGCTGGTAAATAAAATAAACAACAAAGGCCCAAGACACTACACTGACGAACATAAGATTTAACGTCAGTGTAAATACTAAAACAGCCATCAATATCAACAAGCTGTTTCCTATAAGTCAGAAATTCTGATATATAAACATATTTTTCTATGTTGATTTTCAATTTTTTTGTATCTTTCGGCCTGAATTCAACAAACTGTCTTCAACAGGATATGCTTGAAAAAAATTGGGGGGTCACAGCCCCCTATACAATCCCCCGAAAAAAAAAGATAATTGGATGGAAAGGTTATCTTGGTAGTAAACATACGACAACTTTCATTTCACTTCATAATAATCTCATCCATAGAAACAAAATACAAAAACAATTAAATTAATTTAGTTGATGGGTAAAAATTTCATTTTGTTGCATATAATTATTTTTCAAGATAAAACTTTTCAAGATACAATATTGATATTGCTCTTTTATTGTAGCAGAACAAATTTCTTATAAATAGACTTATAGTTTATAGTAATTTTCCCATTTATAACGTGGGGAAACGTAACATAACTAAAACTTAATATGAATAAACCAGTATTCTGGACGTATATATGTCTTATAAAACACACCCATAATATGTGTTTGTATCCTATAACACCCGCTTATCTCCGTTGCATGATGCCCTACGATTGGGAGAATATTTCATAATTTTTGTATAGTACATAAACCCTAAAGTTCCAGGATCGTGGTGAATTTCTAAGGGGATCTACCCACATTTTCCAACCTAAGACAAGAACAGTATATGGTTTACAGAGATTATTCCAGATATTATTTTCTTAAAGGGAGGAATTAATTTGTTTGGATATTGAAGGGCACCGATTTTTTCACACAGTGCCACAAATCCAAAGGCATACTGAAAGCGATAATAAAATAAAATCATACCTCGCTATATACTTTGGAGGAACCAGCAGCATCCAGTTCTGTACTACACACATGCAACTTGATTTATTAATAAGGAGGGTATAGTACAGCGTTGGTGAATCTGGAGAAACTGATTCCTCCAAAATATTCCAAGCAACAGGCCACTAATATATTTGTTATTCTGGCCCTGCTTCCTGGCATACTTTGGAGGAATCAAGTCTAGGATGTCGAGATTTTTTTTCTGTGTTATTAAACCGTCTGGTGTTAGTCTTCATACAATATCCTAGACATAAGCGCTGTGGAGTATTTAAACATTTCCAAAAATATGGACGTCATTTGTGATAGAAACAGAAAACCCATGTTTCATATTTGGACCAGGTTCGTCAAATAATCTCAATACACATCGGCGAATAATTTACTCACTCTTTGGAACACATAAAAAAACTATTGTACTGAAAACTTGATATGCGGTAAAACTACATTATGTCATATACTGAGGACGATTTAGTCATAAGGAACAAGAGTGATTAGATTTCATAGACCCACGAGTAGGACTTTCCACACAAGAATTTAGGAGTCAAGGAGTTAGTATGAAATAACGAGAAGTTCATCTGAAATTGTGACATATATTTTAATCACAAATAAATTTTTTAATATAAAATTTTTCAATAGTTTTGCATTAGTTCCAAAGAGTGAGTAAATTATTCGCCGAGTTAGGTAATAATGAACAACTGAATTATAATGCATTTATACTCTGTACTAAAGCTTTCAGATGGAGATGGACATATTTTATTGCGTTTCTATTATCAGGGTTTCTAGTAAAGTTTTCTATCACAGATCTTTCAACAAATATAGGCCTATACATTTCACGCGTATTTTTAAGTGTGTCATAATTTCTCCTCACATAATTCTTATATAAATGACGGTCTTTTCGTACATAATTTAGTATTTTAAGATCTCTCCATCACCAATACTTTAAATGAGTTTATATATTCTTCGATTATACCAATTATAATTATCAGGGTGAGAGTCAAAATATCGTGAACACTGATGGCCTGACTGAATGACTTAAAAGACCATTAAAAAGAGATCGATGGACTGATTGAATTATTTTAAAAGATCATTAAAAAAATCTGATGGTCCGACTGAATGACTTAAAAGACCATTATAAAGAGTCTGATGGCTCGAAAGAATGACTTAATTAAATACTATCAATAAACGGCATGATGGAAATACGTATAGGCTACATTCCCTAAACAAGTGAAAACCCCAGAGTGACATACGAAAGATTTATTCCACACGTACAGTTTCGCCGACAACTGTTACCCTCACCAGTGGAAATACGAGCCGTGTGGAGAGAAGGTAAAGGAAGGTGAGGTGAGGTGAGGTGAGGTAGGGTTGGAGACAGGTGAGGTGGCAGCAACTCTGTATATATATGTATGTAGTTGTCAGTGATGGATGTACCACTCACTGTCACTGTTTCCACTAAGGAGGGAGAGAGAGACAGTTGTCGTCCAAAGTGTTGGCTGTGAATAAACTTCTTGTTCTTACTTTCGGGGTTTTCTCTGTTATTTACGTAGATCCTGTATAGGCCTCCCATCATATCATATTTATTATCTCCATCTCATCATGTAAATTGGTCTATAAGGAATTAAATTTTGTCAGAATTTTAAGAGTTATAGGTCGTCCCATTATAATATTAAGACTATTTTTCTCTGCTATATATTCATATCCTGTTGACCTCTCCATCATATCATATCATATTCATTGGTCTATAAGCCATTTAAATTTGTCAGATTTTTAAGAGTTTAAAGGTCGTCGCATTATAATATTTAGACTATAATACCTTGTTTTTCACATTCTCCGAAGCTTTACGTTTTAACTTTTATAATAATTTCATCATGATAATTATAAATAGGTTAAAAAAAAAAACTTGTAAACTTAAAGCCTATCTATATTCCTGCCACTAAAAAATTCATAGCTACTGTATAATCATCCATTGCAAAACTGAAAGAAAATTACTAATGATTATTGAGCGAACATATAATATCATATTTATTTTTGCATGGACAGTATTATCTTGAGGTATTACAGTTTTCGTGAATCTGGAGCAAATGTCTCCTCCAAACTATTCCAAGCAACAGGCCACCAATATTTTCGTTCATCTGTTCCATAAGAAAGAAAGAAAAATATGAGTGAAAATTTTGTTACCTATACGGAACCCACATAACTAAAGAAAGACTCGACTGTAATTTAATATAAAATCTATTCCTATCCCTTTCAACACTTCATGCAACGTCAGCGAGGATTAATGGACCCTGTGTTGTAGTCAGAAAATTGGAGATAAATGAGTCCTTCAAATATTGCCACTAAACACCAACTATATGTTTCGTGGTGGCATGGTCAGAAGGAATCAGAAGCCTCCAATTATCACACAGGAGCATAGGGTGTGTTGTAGTCAGAAAATTGGAGATAAATGAGTCCTTCAAATATTGCCACGAAACACCATCTATATGAAAGGAGCTTGTTTCGTGGCATGGTCAGGAGGAATCAGCAGGAGCCTCCAATTATCATACACGAGCACAGGGTCCTTAAGGTTAACGTTAGACGAGCATATTCAACCTAAAGATGTTTTGAAGGCCATAGTTTCTTTACGGCTGAACAGGGTCGAGTGCTAAGTGATCCTATGTGTAATGTGATTCTGTATAGTATATGTCTATCCTCAATATCTTTCCTATGCTCAAAAGTATTTATCTACGTTCTTTATAATGCTCTCTCTTTCCCAACGCATAACATTTCCCATAACTCTCTCTTTCCCAACGCATAAAAATATTTCCCATAACTCTCTTTTTTCCAACGCATCCAAGAGCGATGTTTGGTGTATTAATTTTCTCAGTGTAATATCTTCACTCCTAACTGTGTGTGTGTGTGTGTGTGTGTGTGTGTGCGTGTGTGTGTGCGTGTGTCCTCGTTCACTGTCAAAGATTTCTAAAGCTTCAATATCCTACTGTGCAAAATGCCGAACTTATGCCTAACCTACAAAATAATTCAGTTATTAATAAATTTTCTGTTAGCGTAAAAAGTATGTAATTTTTAATATTAAGTCTCAATCTTATACGTTGGTTTTTCTACTAATTCAGGGTTTTTAATTCAGCATGGTTTTTCCCCCGACAGAAATAATCGCCCATTACTAGTTGAATGTATACAAGCTTCCTTAGCGATTTGTCAAGAGCTAAATATTGTAGTGCTTACTATTATTATTATTATTATTATTATTATTATTATTAGTAGTAGTAGTAGTAGTAGTAGTAGTAGTAGTAGTAGTAGTAGTAGTAGTAGTAGTAGTAGTAGTAGTAGTAGTAGTAGTAGTAGTAGTATATTAATTTCTATTATTATTATTATTATCAATATTATTATTATTATTATTATTAGTAGTAGTAGTAGTAGTAGTAGTATATTAATTTCTATTATTATTATTATTATTATTATTATTATTATTATTTTTATTTTTAAAACAGTTAAAATTAGAAGAGTGAGCAATCTGTCATGAGTTCAAAGGTGAGTGAAAACAGAAAAGAAATGAGTTATAGGTGTTTATGAGCCACGTGTATGAGTGTGTGTGTGTGTGTGTGTGTGAACAAGGTAGTGAATGCATGTGTTGTTGTGATAAATAAATATGTATATAGTCGGAGCAGGTGTTACTTTTTTACGAGTATAGATAATTAAGGCAATAATGCACTTTTGGTACTTATTTTGAGGGTCTTGATTCCTCCAAAGTATGTCGGAAAAATTGACTAGCTTGACAAAAATGATGATGGTGATCTGTTGTTTAGAATAGCTTGTAGGAGGAATTAGTTGCTCCAGATTTACCAACACTGGAATAAATACCTCCTTAACTAACGGTGGTGCTATGTACAGACGGCAAAAAAAGTTATGGAACCCCTCTATGGAAAACTATAGTAATTTTCAATGTAAGGGTGGTTCTAATACTTTTTCTGTCGACTGTACATACTTTTTGCTGTTGTCCATAAACCCTTCAATGATTATAGATACACAGCAAACATTGAGAATTAGACATAGACACATCAATATACAAAAAGAGTTCCTGCTTAGAATACTAAACTACAGATGAATAAAAACGAAAAATGATTGTATATATTTTCACGAATAATATCACCACTGCCACCACCACCACCAACATCACCACCACCACTACCACTACCAACACCACCACTATCATCATTATAGTTACCATCATCATTATCACAACCACTACCAACACTACCACTATCATCATCATAGTTACCACCATAACCACCACCACCATCA
Organism: Petrolisthes cinctipes; assembly: GCA_033782935.1. NCBI lineage: Eukaryota > Metazoa > Arthropoda > Malacostraca > Decapoda > Porcellanidae > Petrolisthes > Petrolisthes cinctipes. Next base: position 50,995 of record JAWQEG010004343.1, read on the forward strand.
TTATCACAACCACTACCACTACCAGCACCATCATCATCATAGCTACCACCACCACCACCATCATCATCATCACCAACACCACTATCACCACTACCACCACCAACATCACCACCAGCATCACCATCATCATCATCACCATCAACATCCACCTCGCGTGTCTCTTCTTCTTCTTCTTCTTCTTTCCCCTCCTGGTCATCATCATCATTTTAGACTTCCCCTGGACAGAACCGATGCCAGTCCCTATACGTGTTCAATACCTGGCCCTAATGGATATGAAGCCCATCACCCCAACCAACGCACACCACTTCACATAACATTCCCCATAACTCTCTATTTCCCCAACGTATAACATTCTCTTTTTCCCAACGCACAATATTTCTCATAATTCCCTTTTTCCCAACACATAACATTCTCTATAACTCTCTCTTTTTCCCAACGTGTTACATTCTCTATAACTCTCTTTTTCCCAACGTATAACATTTCCCATAACTCTTTTTCCCAACGTATAACATTATAACTCTCTCTTTTCCAACGTATAACATTCTCTTTTTCTCAACGTATAACATTCTCTATAACTCTCTTTTTCCCAACACATAACATTTCCCATAACTCTCTTTTTCCCAACGTATAACATTTCCCATAACTCTCCTTTTCCCAATGCACAATATTTCCCATAACCCTCTTTTTCCCAACGTATAACATTCTCTTTTTCCCAATGCACAATATTTCCCATAACTCTCTTTTTTCCAACGTATAACATTCTCTATAGCCCTTTATTTTTCCAACGTATAACATTTCCCGTAACTCTTTTCCCCAACATATATCATTCTCTAAAACTCTCTTTTTCCCAACACATAACATTTCCCATAACTCTCTTTTTCCCAACCTATAACATTCTCTATAACTCTCTTTTCCTAACTCACAATATTTTCCAAACTTCACTTTTTCGCAAAACCTATTATTTTCCGCCTGCTTTAAGGGATAATAAAAGATTTGGTTCATTAGAGCACTTTGATTCCTCCAAAGTATAACAGGAAACAGGACCAGATTAACAAAAATAATGGTGGCCTGTTGCTTGGTATTGTATGGAGGAATCAGTTGCTGTAGATTTACCCAAACACTGCACTATCACCATAACATAATTATTTCCCTTTTGGTTCAGAGATCAGTGATAAAGATTTCGTCAGTAACATAATCATCACCCATAAGATTATCTCACGTGGGAATATTTACAACTAATAAGTATTGACGTGTGTGTGTGTGTGTGTGTGTGTGTGTGTGTGTGTGTGTGTGTGTGTGTGAGTTGATCTAGGCCACGGTAACGGGCTTGATAAAGGCTATGTATGACCAGTGTCGGAACATTAGAAAAAAAAAATAATAATAAAAAAAAAATAAACTTGGACATTTTTCGGTATTTCGGTACTGTATATTTGAGGAATCCAGGCTCTCTCATGTACCAAAAGTGTATTACCACCTTAATTAAGAGGCGTCCAAGATCATGTTATAATGTCTTAGTAAGTTGGAGTCACAGTAAACTTAAAGAAATAACTTACGACACAACTTACTGAGAAACTGGAGTACCTTCGTCGTCTGGTCAAAAACTTTTTTCAGTTCAGATCATCTACCGTCATCCAACTCCCTGGGAAAACTAACTAGAAGGAAGACGAGGGAAGCTATCGTTTGACCAGAGAACGGAGGAAATAGAAGCCACTGTGATATTCCTCGCTTCTTCAGTATTTTTATCACAAGCATTTATTTATCACCGCCACTTATATTATCCCAGGAACTTTATTATTATATTTTATATCCCAGGCACATGATTATTTTTTTATTAAATCCCTGGCACTTAGTTTATCCCAGGCATTTAATCTATCCCAGGCACTTACTTTATCCCAGGCACTTCATTTATCCCAGGCACTTCATTTATCCCAGGCACTTAATTACTTTTTTCCCCAGGCACTTCATATATCCCTGGCACTTAATTTATCCCAGGCATTTAATTACTTTTTTTCCAAGGCACTTAATTTTTCCCAGGTACTTAATTTATCCCAGGCATTTAATTTATCACAGACACTAAATTACTTTTATCCCAGGCACTTGTGTATCACCACCATTTATAATTACCAGGTAGACAGACGAATAGATGACAGGTAAATAGATATAATAGATAAATACAACCAGGGAAGCTAGAAACACAGAGAGAAGAGAAATAATATAACAATGTTGATAAGAGATATAATATAGATACAGAGATAGACAGATTCCATTTTGACGACATGAAGCAGGTAAGTTCCTCATTTTCGTGGAGGGAGGAAATTCATATCTTGCAAATCCCTGACAAAACCTTAATTAATCTTCTCATCGATCTCACAAAACACATAAAGCGTCCAATATTTACCATAGTCCATTATTATAATTTTGTTTTTCTTGGCAAATTTTGTAGCGATTCCTTTCTAAGTATAAAAGGACCTCAAGGGGGTAATTCTTTTTTGGTACATTGGAGTGCCTTGATTCCTCCAAAGTATGCCAGGAAACAGGACCAGAAGAGCAAAAATAATGGTGTTCTGTTGCTTGGAATAGTTTGGAGGATGCAGTTGCTCCAGATTTACCAACACAAAATTTCGCCCTTAAAATACACGTTTCCAGTAAGTACTATTGGCAACAAGAATTCGTACACACGCTGTTGTTTTTGAGGGTTTTCAATGTATAATATAATAATGTAAGACTATGTAATTGCAATACAACATTATTATTAGGTTTGTTGTTTTGTAATCACCGAGTCACTTGGTAGATCATTACTTATAGTACTTACAGAATAATAATCTCTCTTTAATTCCATATAGCCTGTGTAAGAGTTCTTGTGGCCAACCGTATATTTCAGTGATTTTTATTAAGATTACGTACCGAGTTGTGTAAAATTTGGTGTAGTTTATAAAATCCAAGAATTTATATTGATGGAGACGGTGCATTAAAATGGAATATAATTATGTTTGAAGTGTGGCAGATGGTCGAGAGTCGTAGCCAAAATCACACAGGAATCGCCCGTAATGAAGGTATTTTTTTTTTTTCTCCGTGGATATGTTGGAAGTCAGTGGGAGTACGTTTGGTAAATCATACATTATTAACACAAAGCATTGAATTTCCAGCCACAAACTTCCAGATAATCCAGAAAAAAGATATAGAAATTCCAGACACAAGTTCCCGATTATTCAGACAAAAAGATAAAGAAATTCCAGGCACAAGTTCCAGATTATCCAGAAAAAAAAAAAAATATATAGAAATTCCAGATACAAGTTCTAGATTATCCAGGAAAAAAATATAGAAGTTCCAGATACATGTTCCAGATAATAAAGACAAAAGTTATAGAATTTCCAGACACAAGTTCCCGATTATCCACAAAAGAGATATAGAAATTCCAGGCAAATTCTACTGTACAGTTTGGATACATATTCCAGATATCTCAGGTGCAAGACAACACAAATTCCAGTCACAGACAAAAAACACAGATAGTACAGACACTAATTCCAGGTATTCCATATTTTTTCCAGACATAAAAAATGGAAATTCCAGAAGACACAAGAAAACAAAAACAAAAATTCCTGAGACATGTAAGTGCCAGACTGATATTCCAGACTCCTTATTCCTGCATTCCAGACATTCCAAACACAAATCCTACACATTCCAGGCTGATGATGTGATTTTCCAGGCTTAGTGAGTTTTTAGTTTTTTTTTTTTTTTGTGAATTGGAAGGTCTCTGATTCTTCCTCTAAACTATTACCATTGAGGGCTATTGATTCCTCCTAATTATGCCAGAAAATAGACGCCCTCAATGGCATTAATTAACAGGGGATGTATGTGTTTCGTGGCATAGTTTGGCGGAATCTGCAGAAACCTTCCAATTCACCAACAAAACAATCTCCACTTAAGCATAAAAAAAAGATGATGAAAAAAAAATATATTTAAGATACGTGTTGTTCACCAAACTATAAAAACGAGTGGGTCATCTTTCTCGGAACAAAAAGGAACAACAGAACTGATATTTTTTTCTGTTTTAGATTTATAAATATCAGGGTATGTAAGTAAGTATAAAAGTAGTATGTGTATCATTAAGTAAGTATGAAAGTAGTACGTGTTTAAAAAAGGAAGTAGTACGTGTTTAAAGTAAGGAAGTAGCACGTATTTAAGTATAGAAGTAGTTCGTGTTTAAGTAAGAAAGTTGCATATATTTAAGTAAGAAAGTCATACGTATTTAAGTAAAATTTAGTATGTGTTTAAGTAAGAAAGTAGTGGGTATTTAATTTAGTAAGAAAGTAGTCTGTATGTAAGTAAAATAATATTAGTAAAAATATGAATGTGATATAATATACATCCATTTCAGGTCCCCGGTGCAGAAGCCAAATTTTGGGAAGGAAAGGAGGACACAATCATGGTCTTAGACAATTATTTTGAAAATATTATAATCTCACAAATATACATAGGTATGGAGAGCGGTGGGTGGGAGGGTGGGTGCATAAGCCTACAAAATGGCGGCGATGGGATATATATAAACCTGTTCAGTGTTTCCTGGCATTGACTATATTTTACAGAGAATCACTGGTATCCTTACTTTTGATATCTGTTTTTAATGTACATGTTACAGATACTCTCATTGTTTCGGTAATTATTTTAGTTGAATTTTTTGGCTATGTAAGTGTAAGCTGTAATTTGTCTCGTTTATAAAGTATACATTTACAGATGCTCTCATTGTTTTGCGTAATTTATTAAAATGAATATTTTGGGCTAGGTAAATATTTGCTGTATATTGACTCAATGTTTTACGTAATAATTGTAGCTGAATATTAACCGAGGTAAATATAAGTTGTATTTTGTCTTGTTTTGCATTACAATAACTGAAGAAGTTAGGAGGTAAGGTGGAGAGGGCCAGTGCTTTTTCGTCAGATTGGAAATATAGCATACATATGACTAAATTATTTATAAATTATTTATTTTGTAGGTTAAGCATAGGTTCGGCATTTCATTTAGCACAGAGGGATAATGAGGCTTTAGAAATCATTGACAGTGAACGAGGACAAACACACACATCTTCAGTTTTATTACATTTTTCTGTCTTACGAAATAATATAAGGCTTGGCTACCTAGGAATTGTTCATGCATTGTCTTTGGTGAGTAAATGAAGCATAGATGAAAGGAACAAGTAGGTATTTGCGAAGGAAAATATGATGAACTTTGAGTTATGGTATGGGATTTGATAGTACAGTGTTGGTAAATCTAGAGCAACTTTTTTTTCTCCAAACTATTCCAAGCATCACGACACCATTATTTTTGTTAATCTAGTCCTGTTTCCTGGTATTCTGTGACTGTGAATAATCATACGTTTACTACAGAGGAGAAGTGAACAATAATCTAATCGTAAAATGACTTGGTAGAATGAAAAAAAAAATGTGTGATAAAGCTTTGCCTGTGTTGTGTCTGGTATATTTAGATAAAAAATAACTCTTTTCTACTGAATAAATATGACTTTAAGGAGGTCATTAATACACTTTTGGTACATTAGAGCACCTCAATCCCTCTGATGTATGACGGGAAACAGAACCAGATTAGCAAAACAAAATAATGGTGACCTGTTGCTTGGGATACTTTGGAGGAATCAGTTGTTCCAGATTTATTTTCCAACACAGTACTTCCCCCTTAATTAATCTGGGTATTGATAGGCATATACATATACATACACTACATCAAAGACCCCAGGCATGTTGATCAGGTTGAGTGATTGTAATCTTGCAAATGACAGATGAATTTTCTGATTAGAAAGTATAGCTGTTCGGGTTTATTAAATGTATAAAATTATATATATTCAAATTCATATCAAGGAACATCGCTTAATATTCACTGATTCCGTCAATTCAGATCTAAAATAATTATATCATTTTTATATTTACACTAACTATTATACACGTGTGGTCCAGGAAGAAACTTGGTGGGTGGTGAGAGCTTGGCAAATATTTCACAGTGATATGTGAAAGTTTTATCTGGCAAACTATCATCTAATTGTCGGTCCTCGCATTTTTTTTTTTTTTTTTTTTTTTTTGGCTCATTGTACATAATTTTATTTTATATTCAATTTAAGTTTGTATCAGAATATACATTTATTTTTTCCCTGAGTTTCCTTGTTCTCACTCTGTTTGTATCTCTTTATCTTCTCAAAGTTTCTAGCTCCTATTTTATTTGTATTTATCTTCTATTGGTATTTTTGAGTGCTATGATTCCTCCTAGGTATGCCAGGAAACAGTACCAGATTAACACAAATAATGGTGGTCTATTGCTTGGAATGGTTTGGAGGAATCAGTAGCTCCAGATCTATACCAACACTTTACTAACCCCTACAGAACTTTTTGCGAGATTAACGGGAAATTCTCTTGTTGGTAATCATGAAGGCTACTGATTCCTCCTAACTATACCAGAAAACAGATGCCTTCCATGGTATGCTAATAGGGGATCTGTTTTGTGGCATAGTTTGGAGGAATCAGAGACCTTACAATTCACCAACAAAAGAATCTCTCCTTTATGCAACTTCTAAAATTGACTGATATGTAGCTAAACCATTCAACATTTTACTTTCATAAATTTACTGCTTTATCGCTCAATTTCAAAATTTTGAAAATATATTATTCATGAACTTTTAAGATATATTATTTTTCAACATTATTATTCGGTGTGTACGTTACTGATTCAAAATGGACGGTAAAATGGTGATTCATATAAACATTAACACATTCCTTAAACAACAGCTAATAATATATTTATCTATTTATTTATGACCAGACATTATCATAGTTTTACTTTTCAGTATTTGTTCTTTTCTTATGTAAAAAAATATTCGTCTTTCTAGTGTTTTTGTTACATATTATTTTATCATTAAATTAAGACGGCTGTATATATTGTATCACAGCTATATCTTCTCTAACTTGAACATTGAAGTAGTCTGTTCCCTGGGAGTAATATCAAACGCTGGATATATTCCTTAAGGGACCCTCTTTCGTGTATGAAAATTGGAGGCTTTTGTTTCCTCCTCACTATGCCACGAAACAAAAAAGCTACTTCCATATAGGTGTGTGTGTGTGTGTGTGTGTGTGTGTGTGTGTGTGTGTGTGTGTGTAATAATAATAATAATAATAATAATAATAATAATAATAATAATAATAATAATATTCGGTTTATTAAATAGTAGCAGCTGGTAAGCTGTGTGTGTGTGTGTGTGTGTGTGTGTGTGTGTGTGTGTGTGTGTGTGTGTGTGTGTGTGTGTGTGTGTGTGTGTGTGTGTGTGTTTCGTGGCAATTTTTAAAGTACTCATTTGCATCCAATTTTCTGACTACATCACACAGGGTCCCTAATTGATCAAACAACGGCTGATAGACTAATGTGTTTCTTGGTGTCTTTTAGCGGAATCTGTAGCCTTCAGTTCCCCAATAATACAACCCCTTAAATGCTAATCAGTAAATATGTAATACATACTTTTATCAAATATGACCTCCAAGGAACTTCATGACATACCTGAAAACAAGAAAGATATAATTCTGTTAGTAACAAGATACATTGCTTAGGGAATGTTGATGCTAAAATATGGAACATGTTTTTTATAGATATGTTCATAAGATACTACCCCAAAATAAAACCTAAGGGGAAAGTAACTACACTTTTTTTTTAATTCAAAGGAGCACCTTGATTCCTCCAAAGTATACCAGGAAAAAGGACCAGATGTGCAAAATTAATGGTGGCCTGTTGATTGGAATAGTTTGGAGGAATCAGTTACTTCCTTAATTAGCAGGGAATAAATTGTTAAAGATATCATTCTCAAGTCTTGATATGAAATTTTATTAAGCTTATACAGGAATCAGTAGTTCCAGAACTATACCAACACTTTACTAACCCCTACAGAACTTTTTGAGAGATTAACGGGAGATTCTTTCGTTGGTAATCATGAAGGCTACTGATTCCTCCAAACTATACCAGAAAACAGACTCCCTCCATGGTATGCTAATAGGGGATCTGTTTTGTGGCATAGTTTGGAGGAATCAGAGACCTTACAATTCACCAACAAAAGAATCTCTCCTTTATGCAACTTCTAAAATTGACTGATATGTAGCTAAACCATTCAACATTTTACTTTCATAAATTTACTGCTTTATCGCTCAATTTCAAAATTTTGAAAATATATTATTCATGAACTTTTAAGATATATTATTTTTCAACATTATTATTCGGTGTGTACGTTACTGATTCAAAATGGACGGTAAAATGGTGATTCATCTAAACATTAACACATTCCTTAAACAACAGCTAATAATATATTTATCTATTTATTTATGACCAGACATTATCATAGTTTTGCTTCTCAGTATTATTCTTTACCTACTGTATGTAAAAAATAATCGTCTTTCTAGTGCTTTTGTTACACATTATTTTATCATTAAATCAAGACGGCTGTAAATATTGTATAACAGCTATATCTTCTCTAACTTGAACATTGAAGTAGTCTATTCCCTGGGAGTAATATAAAACACTGGATATGTTAAGGGACCCTCTTTCGTGTATGAGAATTGGAGGCTTTTGATTCCTCCTCACTATGCCGCGAAACAAACAAGCTCCTTCCATATAGGTGTGTGTGTGTGTTTCGTGGAAATATTTAAAGGACTCATTTACATCCAATTTTCTGACTACATCACACAGGGTCCCTTAATTGATCAAACAATGGCTGATAGACTAATGTGTTTCTTGGTGTCTTTGTAGCCTTCAGTTCCCCAATAATACAACCCCTTAAATGCTAATCTGTAAATATATAATACATACTTTTATCAAATATGACCTCCAAGGAACTTCAAGACATACCTGAAAACAAGAAAGATATAATTCTGTTAGTAACAAGATACATTGCTTAGGGAATGTTGATGCTGAAATATGAAACATGTTTTTTATAGATATGTTCATAAGATACTACCCCAAAATAAAACCTAAGGGGAGAGTAACTACACTTTTTTTTATTTAAAGGAGCACCTTGATTCCTCCAAAGTATACCAGGTAAAAGGACCAGATGTGCAAAATTAATGGTGGCCTGTTGATTGGAATAGTTTGGAGGAATCAGTTACTCCCTAAATTAGCAGGGAATAAAATGGTTAAAGATATCATTCTCAAGTCTTGATATTAAATTTTATGAAGCTTATACAAGAGCTATACTGAATACAAATCAATTGCAATTAACAAGACTATTATCAAAACCTGTGAAAGTTTTATATGGCAAAATATCATCTATATTGTCGGTCCTCACATTTTTTTGGCTCATAGTACATTTATTTTTTATTCAATTTAAGCTTGTATCAGAATATGCTTTTATTTCTTCCCCGAGTTTCCCTTTCCTCACTCTGTTTGTATCTCTGTATCTGTGTGTGTGTATTTATTCCTTCTTCTCTGAGGTTCCAGTCTCTCATTCTGTTTGTATTCATATGCGTTTTTATTCTTTCCCTGAGTTGCCATTCTCTCACTCTGTTTGTATTGTGTATGTTTTTATTCCTTCTTTGAGTTGACATTCTCTCACTCTGTATCTGTGTATGTTTTTATTCCTTTCCTTAGTTGTCATTCTCTCACTCTGTATCTATGTATGTTTTTATTCCTTCACTTAGTTGTCATTCTCTCACTCTGTTTGTATCTGTGTATGTTTTTATTCCTTCACTTAGTTGTCATTCTCTCACTCTGTTTGTATCTGTGTATGTTTTTATTTCTTCACTTAGTTGTCATTCTCTCACTCTGTTTGTATCCATGTATTCTTTTATTCCTTTCCTTAGTTGTCATTCTCTCACTCTGTTTGTATCTGTGTATGTTTTTATTTCTTATCTGAGTTACACTTCTCTCACTCTGTTTGTATCCATGTTTGTTTTTATTCCATCCCTTACTTGTCATTCTCTCACTCTGTTTGTATCTGTGTATGTTTTTATTTCTTACCTGAGTTATATTTCTCTTACTCTGTTTGTATCTGTAGCCTATATGTTTTTATTCCTCCTCCGAGTTGCTTTTTTCTGTTTGTATCTATTATGTTTTTATTCCTTCCCGGAGTTGGCATTTTCTCACTCTAAATATTTTTCCATTACAGAAGAGATGGAGGAGACAGGCCACCCAGATTTTGAAGAGAGAGAAAGACCTATCACAAATTTTGATCCAGTTTCCTTATTTTGTCTTTGGTGTAAATAAATTTGCTTTGTGAATATATATTTTTTATTTTTATACTAACAGCATGGATAATAATAAATTTCTAAGATTCTAAGTACAGTCAAGAAAGGCTGTTCAACATATTATAATATTTGAGGAACACCTTTACTTTCAACTATTATTATTATTCCTGAAATTATCATACGAATTTTATCTGTGCTTATGTAATACCTATTGGATATCTGTATCTTACATATATATAAGTTCCTTTATACCTAATGCAGACAACAACATTTTCATTAGTTCTTAATAATAGCAGCAGAAATAATATATAATAATTATATTGTGATGGATTATTAACAGTGTCATAGCTTCTCACTCTCTAGTTATATTATTAGTTCATCCAAGGTTAAATTCTTCTTTCAAATATTATAAATAAAATTATATTATTTGCATCTTATTGTAGCTCATATGACAAGAAAAATAATCGGCTATGTTAAGAATATTTAAGGTAACTTTTGGGACATTGGAGCCATTTGATTTCTCCAAAGTATGCCAGGAAACAGGACCAAGTTAACACAAATAAGGGTGACCGGTTGCTTATGGAATAGTTTGAGAAAAATCAGTTACTCCAGATTTTGGTACCAACACTGTATTCTACACCATACACTCAGAGGGACCGAATAGTGAGTTCATTCTTAGACGACGTGAAGGAGACAACAGTTACTAAGTACAAGTGAGAATAGTGTTTATTATATTTGTACTATACGTCTATTGTAGTCATAAATTCAATATTGGGTTCATCTCTTCTCTATCAGCATTATAAACTAATACGGCAGTGATTTGATCTTTGAGGAAAAAAATGTGTCTGAACTTCTCTCTTATACATGTTCACATAATATATTCAACAGTATAATTCTTTACATCTTAAAAACAACTATTCTTTCATACGAATTGAGCGACTCATTTACACAAAGTAACACATAAACAAACACGTATCCAAAGAAATAACAAATATATATATATATATATATATATATATATATATATATATATATATATATATATATATATATATATATATATATAAACGAATAAGTAAATAAAAATTTTAATACAGATAGCCTTAGCATGTAGCATTACTCTTACCCATCAGGAACTGTTACTCATCAGTTCTCACCCTCATATCTTACTAATAGAACCCTACTTATATCTTACTCATCATTCTTCATTTTCATACCTCAAAATTTTCACATATAATTCTCATCATTCATATCTCATCTTACTCACCATATAATCGTATTTCTCATCTTACTCATCATTCATCTTCGTATCATTCTTCATTTTCATACCCTACCTATCAAACCTTCCTCATATCTCTCTTATCATTCCTTCCTCATACCCTAGTCCCCAAACCTTTCTCATGCCTCACACATCATTTTTCATCCTCATGTTTCATATACCCAGACACACATAAACAAAGTATCGAGTCTTCAAATCATATGTGTTTCTCTGTCAGTCTCTCCTTCCCCAGCTCCTTCCAAAAAGTATGCTTCGGTAATTCACATACATACATACATTTGGAGTAGATAGCCAGGCAATATGATACAGGAAAAATAGCAACAGATTTTCAGTGTCTTAAAAATCATGTTTGTTTCTCTGCCATGTCTCTTCCCTCCCTCTCAATAAAATAAAAATAATAACTGATAGTAAAATAGGCATGGTCAATCACATAAATATATACATATACATACATTTGGAAAGGCTAGCCAGGCAATATAACACAGGAAAAGCAGCAGATCCTCAGTCAGTCTCTCCCCCCCCTTCAATAAATAAAAATAATAACTGATAGTATAATAGGCATCGGTCAATCACATAGATATATACATACATACATACATACATACATTTGGAGAGGCTAGTCATACAATATAACACAGGAAAAGCAGCAGATCCTCAGTGTCTTCTATGTCAGTCTCTCCCTCCCCCACCTCAATAAATAAAAATAATAACTGATAATATAATAGGCATCGGTCAATCACAGATATATACATACATACATCCATTTGGAGAGGCTAGCCAGGCAATATAATACATGAGGGCGGCTGGCTGGCTCTTTGCTGCAGCCCTTCCCCCCGCCAGATAAAATAGCGCAAGGAGAAGTTAAGACGTACAACAATGGCCGTAATCTCAGACAAATTGACAATTACGCCAGCGCCAAATAGATCGGTACACGAGCTGAAGTTCCGCCCCTCACGCTCTCCTCTTCCTATATACTCCTCCTGCTTCTGCTCCTGCCCACCCAACCCGACCCGACCCGACCCGATCTCTGCCAACCTATAACCTGATGAGGGACCTAACCTAACCTAACCGAACCTAGCCTAACCTGACCTAACCTGATGAGGGACCTAACCTAACCTAATCTATTGAGGGACCACAACTAACTACCCTAACCTAACCAAACCTGATGAGGGACCTAACCTAACCTAACCGAACCTAGCCTAACCTAACCTAACCTAGCCTAACCTAACCTAATCTATTGAGGGACCACAACTAACTAACCTAACCTAACCTGACGAGGGATCAATCCTAACCTAGCCTGATGAGGGGCCACAACTTGAGAACCCCAATCCCTTAGTAATAACAATCCCTGAGTGCCCATTCAACCTGAGTAGGAAAATAAAAAGTGGAGATGAGGAATTCTAACTAGTTTGTTACAACAGTTTGAAGGAGTATCCATTTTATTCAAGTAGGAAAATTTATATTATATTGATGAGGCATTCCAAATTATTGATATGATTAGTTTGGATGTTTACTTTCAACCAAAATATGAACAATTAATATGACACCAAAATGAACCTGTTGAAATAAAACTTTTGAGTGTATTAATAAAATAAGAAAGGGAGGTAATAAAGATGACGCATTCCAACCTATTAAAAAGTTTGAGTGTCCGTGTAATTCAAAGATAAATAAATAAATAAATATACAGATGACCAATATTGATCAGTATAAAAAAAAAAAAAAAAAAAAAAATAGATAAATTATATTATATGATAAGACTGTACATGTAACTCAAGTGAACAATAAAAGACAAGAAAAAAAAATGCATACTGGTATATTACCCCATTGAAGCAAATCTACAGTACCCATATATTCTAAGGCTAGAATAATTGATATAAGGCATGCATCCCAAATGACATTCCAATCTCTGCCAACTCGATTGAGGAAATAATGAAAATCCTAAAAAAATAAAATAACAGAACTTGACTTGTGACAATGAAAATATAAATAAATAATGTGAAATGAAACCCAATAGCATAAACAGAGAGAGAGAGAGAGAGAGAGAGAGAGAGAGAGAGAGAGAGAGAGAGAGAGAGAACATAAGCATAAATATATAATATAATATTAAAACTCAATAGTAAAACCCATAGCAGAGAGAGAGAGAGAGAGAGAGAGAGAGAGAGAGAGAGAGAGAGAGAGAGAGAGAGAGAGAGAGAGAGAGAGCATAAACATAAATAAATAATGTAATAATAAATCTCAATAGTTAAACCCATAGCAGAGAGAGAGAGAGAGAGAGAGATAGAGAGAGAGCCTTTACGTCTACACCCAAGGCAATACCAATTTGAGAGCATCCACTGAACACGGGTGGCAGGAAGGAAGGAAGGAAGGAAGGTAGCAGCAGCAGCAAGAAGAAAAAATACACCAAAATTGTATAAATGATAATGCTAACTAGTAGAAGCCTGTATAGTATGTAGAGCCAATATTCCCCCCACCCCATACACACACACACACACACTGACAAAAGTAATGGAAAGCAGCAGAGAAACTCAAAAAGGAAGTCCAACCCGACACCCAACATGAAAGCCTAGAGACGAATTTCGATAACAGAAACCAATAACAAAACCCGATAATGCATTCATTCATTACGCCCCCTTCCTTCCTCCCTGGCTGCCAAAACAACTATCGTTCCCATCCCCTCACGCAAGAGAGAGAGAGAGAGAGAGAGGGTGAGAGAGGGGGAGGGTGAAGGAGCGAGTGAGTTAGAGTTAGAGAGAGAGAGAGAGAGGGAGGAAGGATACGGGAAATCACACTTGGGGATGCTGGAGGAAGGAAAAAAAAAATGTTATATATCTAAAAGGAATTCATACGTCGTTCTTTTGTTTATGATGAAATTCGGCCGGCAGCCCCGCGTGTGCTGAGGTGAGCGATGTGTATGGTCAGGGATCCCGGATGTAAGATGGACTACGCATGCGCCTTGGCCAGTGTGTCTTGTCACCTGCCTGCCTGCCTGCCTGCCGCCCACCGCCTCTGCGCAAATCAATGCTTCTCTAGGTTTATCTAGAAGGGACGCGGTAGGGCTATTATAGACGGTAGGAGGAGGGGGAGGAGGGCAAGAGGCAGGAAGTGGTCCATGGATGGTGGGGTAGCCTCTGTGGCAAATGGAAATAAATTTTGTTCCTCCGTTTTAATATTTACTTTGATGATAATGATGATGATGGATGGACGGCCTCCTATATAAATATTAATGCATAGTATAAATGACGGTGATTACTCCTTGCATCCATATTTTTTGTAATGGAAATTCTTGAGTAAAGCAGCATGTGATGAGAAAATAGTTATTTCACTGTAAAACAATATTTCCTCGGCTGGATTAACAACACAATATGAAAGCCTTTTCATGTCGGATTTTGTCGAGTATCTTCAAAAAGAATTTCCTGTGTGAGGGAGAGAATAAAAAATTTATACAGACATATCTCATACTTGGCTGAGTATACAATTATTAACTTCAGATTATTACAATAAATGTTCATTTGAAAATGGACATTATAACGTAGCAATGGTTGTTAGTATTCAGTTGTTATACAGTTGTCAGTACTTTTGCTGTTAAGAGAATGGGTAATAACTACCTATTAATTTTCATTCATTTTAATATAAGTTTATAAGTATTATAAATGTATGCACTTTCGAAAAGTTTTTGCTTATGCATTATAAATTGTTCTTAGTCGCGTTGCTATTTAGTTATAAACTAGCTAGTTATATATTGATTGACTAAAGATGATAAAATTTCTATAACTGCTATTGCATATATCTTGGAAACTAGTGTTGCTGTATTGTCAAAATGTTCCTATTTGTAAGTTTAGTTATCGTTTCTTATCTGAGTTGTATATTTACAAACAAGTTTAAGGAGGTATACAGTATAGTTTTGTTGGTGGTAAATCTGGAGCAAATGATTCCTCCAAACTACTCCAAGCAATAGGATACCATTATATTTATTAATTGGTTGTGTTTTCTGACATACTTTGGAGGAATCAAGGCACTCCAGTGTACCAAAAGGAAACTAACCTCTTAACTAAAGATTAACTTTATTACTTACTCTCTGACATTAACGCCAAAATTAGTCGTGTTAATTTTCTTATTTCCGTGGCCAAAGATTAGAAGTTATCTTAATGAATCCTTTTACAGCTGCTGTAAAAGTACCTTCTGTAGATATATACTATTATTATTATTTTTATTATTATTATAATTATTATTATTATTATTATTATTACAACACCAGATGAGTTAAGTTACCACAGCAAACCCCTGTCATCCAATGGGTAACCTGTAAATTGTGTGTGTGTGTGTGTGTGTGTGTGTTTAAAATGTAATTGCTTCATTATACATATAGTCTTAATAATTATATACCACCTACTTTTTTACATCCCTTCGCAATCGTTCTCAGGTGATTTGAACACTTTGAAAGAAACCTACCCACCATAATTATTACCTCAAACGACTATGAACAGCATTACACACACACACACACACACACACACACACACACACACACACACACACATAAAGAGAAAATGAATATGTGGTCGCCTGGTACATGTCCCTCTCTTTCTCGAAATATATATATATAACTCTGTGTATTATCTTCGTGTCTGTATATGTGGTCTGTATTCTCATGTGGCTTCCAAAATAATATACAAACTGTTACCCTGATTTCCAGATCGTTAACTGTTGAAATGCCTTGTAGTTTACTGATACCGTGGAATATATTAGCCTGAATTTATTTAAGGGTAGGTTTTCTTTTGGTGAATTGGGAGATCTCTGATTCCTCCAAACTATGCCAGGAAACAAACACTCTCAATGGTACTAATAGGGGATCTGTTTCGTGGCTTAGTTTGGAAGAATAAGAAACCTTCTAATATACCAAGAAAGAGAATCTTCACTTAAGAATTTTTTAATATATGACTTATTTTTTTGCATTTTTAGTAATTATAAGATTTGATGCTGATACAGTTCATTACACATTAGCCTGAATTTTTCTTAAGAATTTGTAATATAATTATATTTACATAAATATTGTTTGTCTTTTTAGTAAATACATGATTAATTGAGCTTTCTTTGTCGTTTCATTATGCCTTTTCGTCTCTCTAAATCAGAGCTTATATTTCATTTTTATTGCCTAAGCATCCGGATTTTATTTATGATGGTAGTCTACTCTCTGACAGTCAGTGAGTTTTCATTCTTAGATTAAATCTACAGCATTTAATTCATCCAAACTATTCCAAACAACAGAGAGGATGTATTTTCATTGTGTTAAACAGAAGCGATGCCAAACCTCACAATGATCCAAAAGTATACAGTCCCCTTCTGAATATTATTTGGTGTTGGTCACGTTGCTCAGATCAAGACAACAGTACTTGCAAAAGGAAGACAAATGACATTCCTTACAACAAGCCAATGTAGATTGAAGGTAGATTTTCTCTTTGGCATAATGAGATATGTTAGAATTAGTCAGAATATAAAAGGCTCATCATAATCATTCATTCCTAAAATATCTATACTCTGGAATAACCTTAAGAATGAGGTGTTTTGATACTAATCCTGACGAGTGAATTCATAAGGAAGTGTAATAAAACATTATAACATTTTCTTTTATATCAAATAGAAATTTATATATTGTTGCGTGTTTTATTAGTTTTTCTTTCATATTGATTGACTCAAAAAATATCTTAGGTCAATACTTATGGTTGGTCAAGATGGGCAAAAAAATCCTACAACACTCTTATTGGGCGACATATTTAGACAATGGGTGTGTGGAAGTCATAGTCAATCCTATTATCACATTTTATTATTCTATCCTATCTTAATATATCACATCCTGTTATTACATCCTATTATCACATCCTATTATCCGATCCTATCATAGCATAAGACATCTAGTATCATATCCTATATCACATTCTATTATCACATCCTATCATATATCACATTCTATTATCCTATCCTATCATAATATAACACATCCTAGTATCATATCCTATATTAAATATTATTATCATATCCTATCATAACATATCACACCCTATTATCACTTCCTATTATCACATCCCATATCACATCCTATCATAACATATCACATCCTATTATGGCATATTATTATAACATCCTATCATAACATATCACATCCTATTATGGCATCCTATTATAACATCCTATAATAACATTCAATTATCACATCCTATAGTTTTTCCCATATCACATCCTGTCCTATCATACCATACCACATCCTATAATCAGGTCCACTTAACTCTTTTAATATTCATATTTATTACCTGGCAAAAATGTATGAGCAACCACATTAAATATCTTTGCTTTTTCGGTACATGAAATCCAAGACTAATTACACCCAAACCCTACACAACTAAAAAGAAAGAAACAAAAATAGTTACGTATATATATCAAACTTATACACAGTGATATACTTATACACGTATAGACAAATTACTTAGAAGGGAGGAGACGAATTTCAGCCTGGATAAATGAATAGGATACCAAAAAATTAAACACACAATAGAAACAGATGCTACAATAACAGGGTGTCGTATCTGGGACCAAATAGAGTCAAGTAGACCTTCGGGTTTGACTAGGAATACTGACCATACAAAGCTATTGACTAAGAATACGGACTAGGCATACGGACCATACAAAGCCATCGGTCCTAAAATTCCTGCCATTATTATTATATACTAATTCTTCCACAATTTTGAAGACAATTTTCCTTGAGGGGATAGTATACTTTTGATATATTGGAGCATTTTGATTCCTCCAAAGTATGGCAGGAAACAAAAGCAGCTAGGTTAAGAAAAATATTTAACACCTGGTACTGTAGCCTACATGGAATAGTTTGGAGGAATCAATGGCTCCAGATTTACCCACAGTGTACTACCCTCATAATTGTAAGAGGATAGTATGCATTTGGTTCATTCGAGCATCTTGATTCCTCCAAAGTATGCGAGGAAACAGGACCAGATGAAGAAAAATAATGGTGTTCTGTTGCTTGGAATAGTTTGGATGAATCAGTTACTCCAGATTTACCCACAATGTGCTACCCCCTTAATTAAGGTGGTAATTCTTTTTTGTTACATTAGAGTGCCATGATTCCTCCAAAGTATGCCAGGAAACAGGACCAGATGAACAAAAATAATGGTGTTCTGTTGCTTGGAATAGTTTGGATGAATCAGTTACTCCAGAATTACTAACAACAAATTTCCCCCTTAAACCTGTAGGTAGGAGTGGGTAGAGGACTCAAGCTTTGTTTCCTAGTAAATAAGCACATGAATAAATAAATAAACAACTTTTCTCTTCGCTAAGGACTAATTATTTTGTTATACCAATTTACTATGCTTGGAATAAAACGTCTGGTATTATTAAAGTTATTTCTGTGTTAATTTTATAAGGTATGTGAGTGTGATGCGTGTCGTATTAATTATAAAGTGAAGGATTATTGTTATATCGACATTTCTACTAAACTTCAGTACGATTTTATGCTTGTAATTAAAATATATACCAATATTTACAATTATACTGAACACGAAACATTATAAACATTATTTCTAAACATTTCTGTATTCGTATTAAAATTCACTTTATTATTTACACTGATTATCATAGTCTGGTCTTCATAAACAATCCACACATCTTCATTTGCTAACACTCTCTGCCATTACTATTACTAAGTCTCATCATGTCTTTTTACCTAAATGTATAAGGAGTACTATGGGACTTTTGCTTCGGTCAAGATGCCAGTACAGCGTGCAATTGTCAGTACAGAATACAATACATGAAAGAAGATGATATTGTGTTATGTGTCAATGTCCAGTCTTAATTAACCAAGTCGGAGGTTACTTATCAAAATAATGCATGGTATCAAGTTTGTATGCTGACTGCGTTGATAATATACTATGATATACTATAATCTCTAAGTTGTTTTCGTGAACTAGAAATTAACTCGAGTAGAACTAAGTCATGAATGCTATGTTGGCTGACAGAAGTTACAGTATGGATAGCGCTAATATATACAATCACCACCACCACCACCACCATCACCACCACCACCACCACCACCACAAGGAATGATACCAGCTGTAAATATCAAACTCTGAATACTATCGAAGTGAATAGAAAATGATACCGTAGGTTGATATAGGTTTTTCATGCATTTAATTTTCAGTTTCGTTCTTTCTCATAATTTTAACTTGTAAGCAATATCGAGTTCTTAGTTGGCTTAAAATAACTTTTCCAGGGCACTATTACAATTATATTTTAAACACAAAATGGTCGTCCTTTTTTTTTTGTGTGTGTGTGTGTTTAGTTCCACATTTGAAAACTATACATTTTAATAAGGTGAGATTAATTTGTTGGTGAATCGAATGGTCTGTGATTCCTCCAAACTATGTAATGAAACAAACAACAGATCCCCTATTAGTACCAATGAGGGAGTCTGTTTTCTGGTATATCTAGGAGGAATCAGTAGCCTTCCAATTCACCAACAAAAGAATCTCACCTTAATTAAGCACTAGTATAATTTCCTACAATGATCCACAAGATAATCGTCGATGTTCATGAGCTAAGTATCCAGTAATCGTGCATTTTTTTTTCATATCATCACGATGGGTAAATGAAGGATGCCTAGGAGCGTTAAGGAAGCATCTAAAAATGTCAAAACTTATAGAAATATGACATGAGTTCCTTAATGATAATGAAATGAACTACCTAAATACAAACTCATACATCCCTTGAATCGAAACCTCATACGATAAATATTAGGTTAGAAAATCCACACAGAAATTTTCATGCTAGTACATCGTGTTGTTGATGATACGGTGGAGTGTTGTCATTTCATAGGTTTGCTTACGTATTGCCGCGCTGTATATAGAACCTGTCAGTACAGTTGATCGTTTGTCCCTAGGTCGGTGTCTCTGTGGAATGGCCTTGGTGAATCTGTCTTTGATGGTGTAGGACTGGCTGGCTTCAAGAGTAGGGCTAATTAATATGTTTATATTAAGCTAACTGCTCATCTTTCTTTCTCAAATCTGTCTTCTTTTCTTCAGGTTGGATTCATGGGGCTGGGGTCCTCGGATTGATATAATGCTTACATTCTCTCTCAACTTTGTGTCTCTGGTCTATTTTAATAATAATAATAATCACTTAATACGGTAACGATTAACACTTTCGCCTGCCGTGGGTAGATGCAGAAGGGATAGAAGACGAAGATACAGTTGCTGACACATGTAACAGACACACTTCAAACGGGTCCACTCATTTCAACATAGGGTTGGAGGATGAGATGTTGTTGTGTGTAGAGGCGACGCGTCCTGTTCTAGGCTTGATAAGGGGCCGTTTGAAGTGTGTCTGTTTCATGTGTCCACAACTGTACCTATTTGTTGGTAGAGATATATACTGTTCCTCGGATTGGGATTGTAATTATTGACACCCAATGTACAGACCTATAATTTATGGTCGCAATTGAGTGTCGTTGTGAAACATATTGTACTTCACGATTTGCCACGTTTCAAGAGCTTTGAGTTTAGAAGCGACGGTAACAACAACAACAACAACAACAACAACAACAACAAACAACAACAACAATATCATTCTTATCTTTCTTGTCATTAGAGGCAGGATCAGGGTACATGTACAGATGGCTTAAATAATTCCTGAAATACTTTTATTATCAACCACGTTCCAGGAGTTTTCAGTTTCCAGGCGACGGTAACAATAACAACAACAACAACATCTTTATCTTTTTTCTTGTCATTAGAGGCAGGATCAGGGTACACGTACAGTTGGCTTCAATAATTCCTGGACACCGCTGGGACATCTGGTACCCGGGGAAGATACTGACTCCTGTGTATTGGCAATGTGTTACTGACCATTGAACGACGATGACTCAGAATTTGGAGCAACTAATTTCTTCAAACTAATCCTAGCAACAGGCCGCCACCTTTTTGTTATACAAGTCCGTCCTGTTTCCTGGCATAAATTGCAGGAATCAACGCCCTCCAATGTACCAAAAATATGCTATCCACTTAAACCAGGGTAACTCTTCTTATCTTCTGGAAGCACCAATCAATTTCGAGAAGTTGTTTTTATTTTAATGACTCCATAAACAACAGCTTAAATAAATTACAAAATACACATAAACCAGGACGATAGAAAATATTATACACAAATAAATTTGCCTCTATCTTCCAAGGGTGAAGTGACCTATGATACCAAGAACGATGGACAATAATGATTGATTCCTCGTAACAATGACATGAAAGAGCCTCATGCAATATATGTACTGTTATAATTTTGGGGACACATTTTGAAGGATTTAGTTGCATTTATTTCTTCCTACCCCATCAAAAATCTTCTTAATTATTGGTGAATTGGAAGGTCTGCGATTATTATTATTATTATTATTATTATTATTATTATTATTATTATTATTATAAAAAAAACACCAGTCACAAAGGTAGGAGAGAATGCAAACATTCTATCAATCTGAGGACCCACAGCCTCATGAATCCAACCTAAAGAAAAGACGACAGCTAAGAGACTGAAAAGATGAGTAGTTAGCTCAATAAAAATATATTTGCTCTACTCTTGAAGCCAGCCAATCAAAGACAGATTCACCAAGGCCATTCCACAATGACACAAACCAAGGGATAAACGATCGACTGTACTGATAAGTCCTACAGCGCGGCAATACGTAAGCAAACCTATGGGAGGCTAATGCACCACGAGTGACACGAGTTGGAACATACAGAGGTGGCAGAGACGAGTTAAGAGAAGCAGCACATTATTTCTGATCTAAAAGAGCATGCACAATGATGCAACAGAACGACGGTGACTCAGATTACAATCAAGTGAAACTCAGGCAAGAAATTTGGCATTAGAAACAACCCTATCCAGCAAATTGAGATGGCAGTCCATACTGGAGAACAGTATTCCAATAGAGGCAAAACAAAGGAGTTAAAACACCGCATTAACAATGAGTGATCTCCCAACACACGCCAAGCTCTACACACAATACTTAACTTTTGGGAGATAGACCTCAAGATTTCTTCAAAGTATGCCAGGAAACAGACGACTTTTAATTGGAGATCTGTTTCGTTGCATAGTTTGGAGGAAACCGTTTTCCTCTAATTCCCCAAAATGAGAATATATCTAAATAATATTGGGGAGAAAATATATGAAAAGTATTATTATCCTGGAGACAGTGAATAGTGTTTGTATTAA
This sequence comes from Petrolisthes cinctipes, assembly GCA_033782935.1. NCBI lineage: Eukaryota > Metazoa > Arthropoda > Malacostraca > Decapoda > Porcellanidae > Petrolisthes > Petrolisthes cinctipes. The sequence continues at coordinate 73,753 of JAWQEG010004343.1, forward strand.
AAAGTGACGGCAATTCTCCTCTCATGGAAATTAATCTATTATTCCATGACTTATTTGTAGTAAACACATACGAGTGAATTATATGTAGTTATGACATACGACTCCTGAAACGTTCAAGTTCAATGAAAAAATAATTGAAGGCAACTACTTCCTACAGCAGAATCAAGTATTGGTACAGTTGCGGACAGATGAAACAGACACACCTGAAACGGGGGCCCCTTGTGTGTGTGTGTGTGTGTGTGTGTGTGTGTGTGTGTGTGTGTGTGTGTGTGTGTGTGTGTGTGTGTGTGTGTGTGTGCTATTCTATGCTTGTTCAGGCCCCCCCTCTTTTGAAGTGTGTCTCAGTTACATGTGTCAGCAACTGTACATTGGAGCACCTTGATTCCTCCAAAGTATACAAGGAAACAGAACCAGATTAACAAAAAATAATGGTGGCCTGTTGCTTGGAATAGTTAAGAGGAATTGGTTGTTTTATATTTACCAACACTGTACTACTAACTACGTCCTTAATTAAGGGAGTAGTACATTGTTGGTAAATTTGGAGCAACTGATTCCTCCAAACTATTCCAAGCAACAGGACACCATTATTTTTGTTAATCTGGTTAAGTTTCCTTGTATACTTTGGAGGAATCAATGCACTCCAATTTACCAAGAGTATCCTATTACCTTAGTGTTTCTTTCTCCATTCTCAAAGCATCAGAAACATCACAGTAAAGGATAGATAGAGGGAAGTCACTCCTTGGCAATAGTCCTTCAAAATATAAACGGTAGTAACAATAATAATAATAATATCAATCTTATGAAGAAATACACTATTGCTATTTCCCTAGTTATGTCCTACCTTAGTTTTCTGTTAAAGTATATTGATCTTTGCAGATTCATTGCATACAACATTTTCCAATAAAATAGTCATATAATCTTATATATGTATTGTGTTGCGTTTATGTTACTTTACTTACACAAGTTTCGTTGGCATCATTTTCATTTTTGATATCCCAACTACATCTAACAATTACAGTACCGACAATTGTATCAGTATAATAATACTCTGATGGAAACCAAACAATAAAAAGCTGGGCAGGAACTCGAGTACCTGAAATACACCAAAAGGGCATGTACAGCCACAATCAAATATCCACCGACACTTTCCTTCCATCGTAGTAAATATCTTGGTATTAAAGAACAATACGTGTACGATTTTGCAGCACCTCATAATAATAATTGAGGGGGTTGAGTTGACATAAGGTGTTGTATGATTATATTTTGATATGATACTGATATATTTGTACGATGGAAGGAAAGTGTTGATGGTTATTTGATTGTGGCTGAACTGTAAAATAACTCGTGCATTGTAGGCTCTTGATTTTCCCAATACCTGCCACACAACAGCAATAATACTAAGGGGGTCTTTGTTGTTGTGGTTTGGTTTGGTGGAATCAGTTACTTCAAGTTTTCTATAATATCACAACCAATTAAGAGGATAGTATACTTCTGGTACGTGCACAGCCAAAATCAAATATCCACCGACACTTTCCTTCCTTCATAGTAAATATATTGGCAATAAAGAACAACACGTGTATGATTTTGCAACACCTCATACTAATAATTGAGGGGGTCGAGTTGACATAAGGTGTTGCATGATTATATTTTGATATGATACCGATTTATTTGCACGATGGAAGGAAAGTGTTGGTAGTTATTTGATTGTGGCTGTACAATGGAGCGCCTTGATTCCTTCAAAGTATACCAGGAAACGGGATCAGATTTACAAAACTAATGGTATCTTGCTGCTTAGAATAGTTTAGAGGAATCAGTTGCTTCAGATTTTCTAGCACTGTACACTACCTGTCCCTTAACGTTGCCTTTGCTAAACACCTTCTCTCTACTGTCAGACATAGCTATACATTACTATAGTATTCAGAACTTAAAATTCAACTTATCTCTATTGCATCAGGTAAAAATAATTAGGATGATAAAGGCTACAAACCCACCGAGTAACATCAGAATTATATAAAACATTTCATCGTCCATACTTGTAAAAACACATAATTATCCTGTATACAACACTTACGATTAATCTCCATGAAACAAATAACCTATACAAGCAGATACAAACATGATGGATACCCTGATTACAAAACAATGATATTATTATTAATTGTTTTTCAGACCACTAATGAATAAAATGAAACAAATCATCCATGTATATATTCGATAAGGAAAACAAACATACACTCTTATCAACGTATACTAGAAACTTCCAGGTATACATTCATAAAGAGAACAGGACACCACTAACACTATCCCTACTGGTCCAGACATATAATGAGAAGGTGGAGGCCATTTTGAGGCTAACATATTGAGTGGTTACAGCCAAGGAAAGATGGGTTAAGGACACTGTACTTATAATCCCTCAACAACAAAATAATACGAGCCAAAAACATTAGGTAGGTACAGCCACAATCAAATAACCACCGACACTTTCCTTCCATGGTGCAAATAATTCAGTATCATAGCTACATCATATCATACAACACCTTATGTCAACTCAACCCCCTCAATTATTATTATGAGGTGCTACAAAATCATATATGTGTTTTTTTTTTTTATTACCAAGATATTTACTACGAAGGGAAAAATGTGTCGGTGGATATTTGATTGTGGCTGTACTTTCCTGTGAACGAATTGGATGCTACTGATTCCTGCAAGTATATTACGAAACATTGTCTGTCATAGTAGGTGCCGTTTTGTGGCATAATGTGAAGGATGTAGTGACCCCCATTTCACCGACAATATCAAGCCCTTCTTATAGAAAATTTTGGCATTAACTCTGGAAATGCCCCAACTTTCCTTACTCAATTTGAATACATGGAAGAACATAGACCTCTCACTATCTATGTATCAGTACTATTAAGGGAGTAATACACTTTTCGGACAGTAGGAAGCCAGAAAACAGGACTAGATTAACAACAATAATGATGGTGATCTGTCTGTAGCTTGGAATTGTTTGGAGGAAGCATTTGGTCAGGATTTACCAACACTGTAGTATACGGTACCCTTAATAACAACTGAACCTCTCACATACCGTCTTGTTACTTTCTCATTCTCACTCAATCTCATGTGGTAACCTAACCTAACCTAACCTACCCTAACCTAAACTTAATTTTACACTGAGTATCTTGGACCTTCCACTAGTATTGACGTTCTTCTTAGAGTATTCTGCATTGTCACTCAGTCTTGGTGCTTGGAATATCTTGGGTCCTTTCTCTTACTCTACTTTGACGCCTAAAGAATAGATAATCTGCACTTCCCACCCATCCATTGTCTTGGCACTGAGAATAGGCTGGACTCCTTACACAGTTCGGTGGGTATACCTAGATAAACTATACCATCCACTCACTCACTCACTGACTCGGTAATGAGAATAACTTGGACCCCCTCACATAAAGTTTAGGTGGGTATTTAGATAACCTATACAGTATACCCCAATGCAGTATACCCCTATGCCTTCCACTTACTGACTACTAGGCAATGAGATTAACCTGTATCTCTCACACAGTTCCACTTACCTACCTTCCTTCCACTTCCTCATGACTCTGTACTAAGAATAACCTGAACCCATCACTTAGTTGGACGAGTACTTAAGACGACCTGAACCTTTCTGATTCCTCTTGGCATGCACTGAGTCTATCATGGATTTGTTAGACACACTTACACGTCGGTGACAACATTAGAAATATTTTTATTTATTTATTTATTATTATTATTATTATTATTACTATTATTATTATTATTATAATTATTATTTGTTATTTAATTTTTGGTGTTAGAAACTAGGATTTCCCATTTATTTTATTTTGTATCTCTCCTTCAGTGCCTAACGTGTATTAAGTAGTGAATTTATCTTACTTCTAAGCATACATGTGTCTTGGTTCGTGATTATGCTTTGGTTTCATAATTATTATATTCTAGTTTGTTTTTATGTAATCACTTGTTACGAGCCACGAGTCCCCTTTAGGTAAAAACAGTCATGAAAATCTACACTTAACTTTTGTGTAACCAGACAGACAGACAGACATACAGATAGACAAACAGAGATACAAACAGATAGATAGACATACAGACAGACAGAACTACATAGAGATAGACAGATAGATAGACAGACAGGCAGACATATAGAGAAATAGACAGACAGATAGATACACAGACAGACAGACAGAGAAATAGACAGACAAATATATAGATAGACAGGCAGGCAGACAGACAGACAATCAAACAATAAGACCAACAAACAGAACCAACCACATAACCTTGGGAGAAGTAATAACATATATATAATATCTTTAGGTTTGTCACAACATTAACATAACATTTAGTAAAACAGGTGAAACAATTTTGTACGATATGTGAAGTGGATCTATACTTTTAATTAACTCTATGACATTTTCTGTACTATCCATAATGAGGAAGGAAGAAACGTACTTATGAAATATTGAACTGCATGTAACAATTATTCACAGGTGATAAATGGAAAGTGCTTGTATTGTGTATAATGTTACCTCACCATTATGTATTGTGACCTATACTATAATTTATACTTATACATACCGGTACTGCATATACACATACAATTAAAATACTTGCTCTAGAATGGAAAACATAATATTGCAGAAAATATAATTACCTTACCTCACCTTAATGTAATATGAATTGAACTAAAAATACTAACATATACCTAGCCTATTACACATATTACATATTTATACATATACAAATAACTTACCTACAATACAAAGGAAAACAAACATAATATTACAGAAAATATAATTGCTTTTCCTCACCTTAATGTAATATGAATTGAACTAAAAATACTAACATATACCTAATCCATTACAAATATTACATAATTATACATAACTTACCTACAGTACAATGGAAAAGAAACATAATATTGCAGAAAATATAATTAATTACCTTACCCATCTTCCCTCTCCTCTCTAGCCTATATTGATCCGTCCGCCATTTTGATGTTATTACGCAGCGAGGGGAAGAGAGGGGTGTGGGAGCGAAGGGGCCACCAATCCAACCCTCACTACCAAAATTACATATTCAGTTCTTTTATGTGTAAACCTGGCTGGCTGGGTATTATTGTTTATTATTATGACTCTCACACATTGCAGTTTTCTAATGACGTAAAAATAGTCGATAAATAAAGGTCCCTCATCAGTGCAACATAGGGATTTTCATATGTATTAAACTATATCATTAAAGGACCCCTTGGTGTAGTCAGAAAATTGGAGAATGTAATAATTATGAAACAAAGGCATAATCACGAACCAAGACACATGTATGCTTAGAAGTAAGATAAATTCACAGCTTAATACACGTAAAACATTGAAGGAATGATAAAAAAAAAACCCATCTAGTTTCTGACACAAAAAAGAAAAAAGAAAAAAAATAAGTGAGTCCTTCAAATATTGCCACCACCTATATTATACTGTATATTGAAGGAGGCTGTTTTGTGGCATAGTCAGTAGGAATCAGAAGCCACCAAGTCCCATACACGATCACAGGGTCCTTAATTAAAGCTTTCAGAGTCATCCATGTGTAAGTGACTTGGACAATACCATTACTAGGATGTAATGTATGTATGGGGTTCAGATCTATGTTAAGGGACCCTGTGATGTAGTCAGAAAATTGGAGGTTAGTGAGTCCTTCAAATATTGCCACGAAACACCACCTACATGGAAGGAGCTTGTTTCGTGGCATAGTCAGGAGGAATCAAAAACCTCCAATTCTCGTACACGATCACAGGGTTCTTAAGGGTTTTCAGGGGGTCTTATGTGTTGGGGGGCCTCTCGTTATTAAAATTTTCCCTCATAGCCTACCTGTTTGGGAGAATCATTCGAAGTTGTCATAGGTAGATAGAGTCCACCACCAGAATGAAGCTACCAGAAGATTAAGGAAATAATAGTAGGCACAGAGGAATGGGCCAAGTCCACTGGAGTTTAGTGAATGGATTGGTTAGGGTACAAGAATTACTGTATATCCCCAGAAAAATATCAGATGTAGATAAAATAATTTGAGTGCAAAGAAGGTTATTTCAAAACTCCCTCTAAGAAATACCATGTGAAGGTAGAAAAGACATTGTGTTGGGGCAGAGGGAATTGGTGAGTGTTGTAAACTAGACTAATTGTGGTGAAAAGTGATGGTGAATATACAGTTTGGTACAAAGGAAAAAGCGAGTTAAATAGTAAGTACAGTGTTGGCAAATCTCAAGTAACTGATTTCTCCAAACTATTCCAAGCAACAGAAAACCATTATTTTATGTTCATCTGGTCCTGTTTCCTATCATGTTTTGGTGGAAATATAATTATGATGTCTAATAACCCATGGGTATGCTCTTCCCTTAAGGACCCTGTGATCGTGTATAAAAATTGGAGGCTTCTGATTCCTCCTGATTATACCACGAAACAAGTTAGGTCCTTCCATATAGGTAGGTGTGTGTGTGTGTGTGTGTGTGTGTGTGTGTGTGTGTGTGTGTGTGTGTGTGTGTGTTTCGTGGCAATATTTGAAGGACTCATTTACCTCCAATTATCTGACAACATCACAGGGTCCCTTAACCATATGAAGCAAAACATAGCCCAGCCCTTGTCCCAAACTACAACTCCAGGCATATATTATACACTGTTCTCTCCGCCATTTTAGGTTATTATGTCCCAAGGCAGAGAGAGGCATGAAAGGGGGAGAGTGAAAAAATATATATATTATCTCCCATATCCATTCTCAGTCTCTTTCTTCTTTCCTACCATCGTTCCAAAATTTATTATATATACAAAGGCACTGGATTCATGGACCTTTAATAAGAGAATAATACCTTAAGGGGGAAGTTTTGTGTTGGTATAATTATCTGGAGCAACTAAATCCTCCAAACTATTCCAAGCAACAGAACACTATTATTTTTGCTTTTCTGGTCCTGTTTCCTAGCATACTTTAGAGGAATCAAGGCACTCCAATGTACCAAAAAAGAATTACCACCTTAAAATGGCACTGAAAATCAACAGAATAATTTATATTCACCGTGTCTTTGTAATGATAACACTCTGAATCTATATTTCTCTCGTTCTGTCGTAGCCATCTTAATAATCACTAATTTTCTCGCTCACTCTGTTATGATATTAAAAATTATTTGCAGTTCCTATCTCTTCTGCTTTGGCACGGGAGAATAAGTGAACCAGGCAGTCATAGTCTCAGAAAGTGAACCAGGTAGTCATAGTCTCAGAAAACTGAACCGCCTAGGCAGTCATAGTCTCAGAAAAGTGAGCCTGGCAGTCATAGTCTCAGAAAAGTGAACCTGGCAGTCATAGTCTCAGAAAATTGAACCAGGTAATCATAGTCTCAGAAAGTGAACCAGGAAGTCATAGTCTTAGAAAAGTGAACCGCTTAGGCAGTCATAGTCTCAGAAAAGTGAACCATGTAGTCATAGTCTAAGAAAAGTGAACCAGGTAGTCATAGTCTCTGAGAATGACACCTCAGAAATCATACAACATGTTCAGTCGCGGCACATATTAGTCCTTGATCAGGGTGTAAGGGGAAGTTTGGTCAAGGATTTTGTGCCGCGACTGTTCCTACCTATATTTGGGACGCTGGTATAATAGTAGCTTAATTAAGGGGATAGTATACGTTTGGTACATTGGAGAGCCTTGATTCCTCCAAAGCATGCTAGGAAACGGGACCAGAATAACAAAAATATTGGTGGCCTGCTATTTGGAATAATTTGAAAGAATCAGCTGCTCCAGATTATTTTATCACCACTGTACTTTGCCCTTAATTATTGGTAAAGTGGGCTGGATATACTTATATATTATGGTTACTGTAATACCATATTCTTATACATCCATTACTTTGAGATTATTGCATTGTAAGAGTCACCAAGAGAGGAAAGGAGAGTATAGAGGAAATGAGAGGAAACAGAAATGTCACGATGAGAGGAAAAGAGAGGACAGACGAAAGTCACAAAGAAAGGAATGGAGAGGATAGAGGAAAGTCATGAAAGAGGGAAGGAGAGGACAGAGGAAAGGAGGGGAAAGAGGAATGTCACAAAAAGAGGAAAGGAGGGGAAATGAGAAGAAAGAGGAATGTCACTATGAGAGAAAAGGAGAGGACAGTGGAAAGTCATGAAAGAGGGAAGGAGAGGAAAGAGGAAAGTCACGAAGGGAAAAAAAAGGAAAGTCACGAAGAGAGGAAAAGAAAGGAAAGAGGATAGTCACGAAAGAGGAAAGGAGAGTAAAGTCACGAAAGAGGAAAGGAAAGGGGGCAGAAGAAACAGAAACAAAGGTCTCTCAACATTAAACTGATACAATTATGTTATAAAATTATCTAAAAATATCACCGTAGATATATGACTGAAAAAAAAAAACCCATTGCCTTCTCGATTCCTAAGTAACTTTACTGGGAATATAAAATTCTCGACCTGTGACTTACCAATGACACTGAGAATTATCTGCATTTTTTATTCTTTACGTTGTGACTTTGAAAATAATCTGTATCTCTTTTTGTTTACCTTGACACTCAACATACACCCTGGTTCTCACTAGCATGTATTCATGACACTGAGATTAACCTGTGTTTTCTATTGTTTACGATGTGTCACTGAGAATAAGCGAGATTGCTCTTACTTACTCTGTCTTGACACTGAGAATAACTACACATTTTCAATAATTTTATCTTGCCACTGGGAATAATATCAGTTTTATATTCACTCTACTCTAGTACTGAGAATAACCAAAACCTCTCAATCATTCTACCTTGCCACGAGAATAACATCAACCTCTTCTTACTCATTCTATCTTGCCACTGTGAATAATTGGAGTGGTACATTGGAGAACCTTGATTCCTCCAAAGCATGCTAAGAAACGGGACCAGAATAAAAAACATATTGGTGGCCTGCTGCTTGGAATAACTTGAAGGAATCAGCTGCTCCAGATTATTTTATCAACACTGTACTTCGCCCTTAATTAATGCTAAAGTGGTCTGGATATACTTACTGATTATGGTTACTGTAATACCATATTCTTATACTTCCATTACTTTGAGATTATTGCAATGAATGAGGAAAGTCAGAAGAGAGGAAAGGAGAGAGAAGAGGAAAGTCACGAAGAGACGAAAGGAGAGGAAAGAGGAAAGTCACGAAGAGAGAAAAGTAGAGGACAGGAAAGATAAAAGTCATGAAGAGAGGAAAGGAGAGGACAGGAAAGAGGAAAGTCACGAAAGAGGGAAGGAGAGGAAAGAGAAAGGAGAGGAAAGAGGAAAGTCACGAAGAGAGGAAGGAGAAAAGTCACGAAGAGAAGAAAAGAAAGGACAGAGGAAAGAAAGTCACGAAATAGGAAAGGAGAGGAAAGTCATGAAAAGAAAAAAGGAGAGGACAGAGGAATGTTACGAAAGAGGAAAGGAGAGTAAAGTCACGAAAGAGGAAAGGAAAGGGGGAAGAAGAAACAGAAACAAAGGTCCTTCAACATTAAACTGATACGATTATGTTATAAAATTATCTAAAAATATCACCGGAGATATATGACTGAAAAACACATTGCATTCTCGATCCCTAAGTAACTTTACTGGGAATATAAAATTCTCGACCTGTGACTCACTCTATCTCGACACTCGGCATACACCCTGGTCCTCGCTAGCATTTATTTACTTTTGACACTTAGAATTACCTGTTTCTCTTATTATTTTGGTTGTGACTTCGAAAATAATCTGTATCTCTTTTTGTTTACCTTTTCACTCGGCATACACCCTGGTCCTCGCTATCATTTATTTACCCTTGGCACTGAGAATTACCTGTTATATCTTATTCTTTACGTTGTGACTTTGAAAATAATGTGTATATCTTATTGTTTACCTTGACACTCAACAAACACCTTGGTTCTCACTAGCATGTATTCATGACACTGAGATTAACCTGTATTTTCCTATTGTTTACGATGTGTCACTGAGAATAACGAGATTGCTTTAACTTACTCTGTCTTGACACTGAGAATAACTACACATTTTCAATCATTCTATCTTGTCACTGGGAATAATATCAGTTTTATATTCACTCTACTTTGGCACTGAGAATAACCAAAACCTCTCAATCATTCTACCTTGCCATGAGAATAACATCAACCTCTTCTTACTCATTCTATCTTGCCTCTGTGAATAATTGGAGTGGTACATTGGAGAACCTTGATTCCTCCAAAGCATGCTAAGAAACGGGACCAGAATAACAAACATATTGGTGGCCTGCTGCTTGGAATAACTTGAAGGAATCAGCTGCTCCAGATTATTTTATCAACACTGTACTTCGCCCTTAATTAATGCTAAAGTGGGCTGGCTATACTTACTGATTATGGTTACTGTAATACCATATTCTTATACAGCCATTACTTTGAGATTATTGCATTGTAAGAGTCACCAAGAGAGGAAAAGAGAGAAAAGAGGAAAGTCACGAAGAGAGGAAAGGAAAGAGGAATGTCACGAGGAGAGGAAAGAGGAAAGGAGAGGAAAGAGGAAAGTCAAGAATAGAGGAAAGGACTGGAAAGAGGTAAATAACGAAGAGAGGAAAGAAGAGGACAGAGGAAAGTCACGAAGAGAGGAAGGAGAAAAGTCACGAAGAGAAGAAAAGAAAGGAAAGAGGAGTGTCAAGAAATAGGAAAGGAGAGAAAAGTCACGAACAGAAAAAAGGAGAGGAAAGAGGAATGTTACGAAATAAGAAAAGAGAGGAAAGTCACAAAAAAAGGAAATGAGAAGAAAGAGGAAAGGAGAGTAGAGTCACGAAAGAGGAAAGGAAAGGGGGAAGAAGAAACAGAAACAAAGGTCCTTCAACATTAAACTGATACAATTATGTTATAAAATTATCTAAAAATATCACCGTAGATATAGGACTGAAAAAAACATTGCCTTCTCGATCCCTAAGTAACTTTACTGGGAATATAATATTCTCGACCTGTGACTCACTCTATCTTGGCACTCAGCATACACCCTGGTCCTCACTAGCATTTATTTACCCTTGGCACTGAGAATTACCTGTTATATCTTATTCTTTACGTTGTGACATTGAAAATAATCTGTATCTCTTTTTGTTTACCTTTTCACTCGGCATACACCCTGGTCCTCGCTATCATTTATTTACCCTTGGCACTGAGAATTACCTGTTATATCTTATTCTTTACGTTGTGACTTTGAAAATAATCTGTATCTCTTTTTGTTTACCTTTTCACTCAGCATACACCCTGGTCCTTGCTATTATTTACCCTTGACACTGAGAATTACCTTTTATATCTTATTCTTTACGTTGTGACTTTGAAAATAACCTGTATCTCTTTTTGTTTACCTTGGCACTTGGCATACACCATGGTCGTCGCTAGCCATGACACTGAGATTAACCTGTGTTTCCTATTGTTTACGATGTGTCACTGAGAATAAGCGAGATTGCTATTACTTACTATGTCTTGATACTGAAAATAACTACACATTTTCAATCATTCTATCTTGCCACTGGGAATAATATCAGTTTTTTATTCACTCTACTTTGGCACTGAGAATAACCAAAACCTCTCAATAATTCTACCTTGCCACGAGAATAACATCAACCTCTTACTCATTCTATCTTGCCACTAAGAATAACATCAACAACTTAATCTTTCTACTCTGGCACTAAGAATAACCTTGACTTCTCACCTACTATACTATATATCACCAGAAAATAGTACAACTGTGTCTTAGGATTTCAACTATTCATTATATTATAGGTTCATGGCCCATATTATGTATTATGTTGTAGGGTGGGAATAACAAACCTATCACAAGTGTTGCTAAATATATAAGCTCACACCTACGTCTTTTGAGTTTTGACGTTGTATATAGATAGCATATTATATTCCCCGACTCTCCAGGTCACCTCTTCTACTTCACCCAGCAACATGCTTTCATAAACTGACCTCAGTTCAGAGTATCTTACATTACTAAATTTAATGCTTTGAAGAAATGGGTTTATAGCAAGGTGAAAACAAACCTGACTTTCTCCCGGACATAAAAGTTAATATACAACATCTCTGCCGACATTCATAGACCAAATTACTTTTCATCATAATCATCACGATACCCAGGTGAAAGAATACCTGCTTGTGAGTCACCTGTAGTGCATAAATGTTACCCCTGTAGAACGAAGCTACATTTTATTACCATGATATAACGATAACACACAAACAATTTTTTATTTCGCTACTCAGAGAACTCCAAAGGGTTAAGAATAGTTGATGTCACGGTGAAGCCACTTATGCAGATGGCAAATATGGAGCAAATAATTCCTCCAAACAATTTCAAGGAACAGGACACCATTATTATTCCTCATCTGGTCCTGTTTCATGGCATATTTTGGAGGAATCAGGAGCTCCAATGTACCAAAAGTGTATTGAGTGATCACATTCTGGCTAAGACAAATCAGTCAGTCGCAATCTCACACTACAAATCTCTCAAATTATCTCATCTATTTTCTGGGACGTATTGGAAAAGTTGTGTTCTTCTGTGTAGATGATAATAAGAGAACCAGTTTATGTTAAGATAATATAATGTTTCTTCATCTGGTGAGGTTCTTTACGTTTCCATATACACTCAGCTTCAGGTGTGAATCCTGGTTCTTTTTATTGATGCAAAAGGGAAATGAGGTTTTGTTTCCTAAGGAGGTCTTTCGATGTCCCTTGCAGTAAAAAGTATTCCCCTAAATATAAATGTAATGGCACTTGGTCTACACTTCTTCCAAACATCATTAGTACTACTCAGAATATAACTTCATGTAGTAACATATTATTCCCATTGTAATGTTAGTACAGTCATGGTTTCCCCAGATACATGTAGGGATACCAGTGGAAAGGAAAAGATGAAGGTTATAATATTCCGATACACCAGCCATAAAATACATATTGCAACTAAACAGGAATAACATCATATCTTAGTCACTGATCTCACAGGTATATGGAAAGACAGATCCGTCCGCCATTTTGGGAGTTACATATGGACCAAGCGACTAGCCACGAAAGGGGGGAGAGGAAGGGTGTGTGTAATGTTCTGTAGCCATAGATCTTGACAACCAAACATAATAACATCCAATTTTGACCATGTTTTAACAGCCTATACAGTACTGAGGTTGAGGCATAAAAAAACAAAAAAAACATATAAACACACACACACACACACACACACACACACACACACACACACACACACACACACACACACACACACACACACACACACATAACCAATATACCTGGTCTATCATTAACACTTCCCAACTCATGGCACTGATAACAACTGGACCCTCATTATTACTGTTCTCGCACTTATAACAATTGGACCCTCACTTATATTGTACTGGCACTGATAACAATTTGACCCTCACTTATACTGTATTGGCACAGATAATACTTTGACCCTTACTTATGCTGTACTGGCACTGAAAACAATTTGATCCTCACTTATGCTGTATTGGCACAGACAACAATTGGACCCTCACTATACTTTGACCCTCACTTATTCTGTTTTGGTACTGATAATACTTTGACCCCTCACTTATTCTGCTCTGGCACTGAAAACAATTTGACCCTCACATATGCTCTATTGGCACAGATAACAATTTGACCCTCACTATTTCTCTTCTGGCACTGATAACAATTTGACCCTCACTTATACTGTATTGGCACAGATAACAATTTGACCCTCACTATTTCTCTTCTTTCACTGATAACAATTTGACCCTCACTTATACTATACTGGCACTGATACTACTTTGACCCTCACTTATTCTGTACTGGCACTGGTAACATTTGGACCCTCACTTATGCTGTTCTGGCACTGATATAAATTTGACTCTCACTTATTCTGTTCTGGCACTGATAACAAATTGACCCTCACTTATTCTGTTCTGGCACTGATAACAATCTTTATCTCTTCCTCCCTCATGAGTGGCATTTATAAAAATTTGGTGTGGCACTGACATCAATATGGACCTCAGTGGACATTGTATTATCGTGGCACTTATAATAACCAGACTTGTTTTCTACTTGGTCTTGGCTCTGAGAATAAGTACTATTCTTATTATGGGGGAATTACAGTGTTGGTAAATCTGGAGCAACTGATTCCTCCAAACTATTCTGTTCATCTGGTCCCGTGTCCTGGACTACTCTGAGAGAATCAAGGCCCTCTAATGTATGTACCAAGGCTGTATATTTACCCTCTTAGCACTGGAAATAATAATAATAATAATAATAATAATAATAATAATAATAATAATAATACTATCTTTGCCACTCTAGTTTGTATCTGACCTCGACCATCTCTAATTCACTCAGTCTTCAAACTAACACCTGTACCCTTAGTTATTTTCTCTTGGCACTATTATTAACTATGGCCTAATACTCCTTTTTGCTTGACACACATTACAGTCATGTCCTATACCTATTAAGGGGAGAATTTTCTGTTGGTGAAATTGAAGATCTTTAATTTCTCCAAACTATGCCACGAAACAGATCCCCTATATTAGCACCATTGAGGGCGTCTGTTTTCTGGCATAGTTTGGAGGAATTTGAGACCTTCCCGTTCACCAACACAATAATCTCCCCATAGCACATGTGAATAGCCTCAATCTCTCAAGTGCTGTGTATTCTAAACTGGGAATCCCTATATATCTCTGGCACTCTTTCCTAGCATTATGAATATCACATAGCTTCAATTTGCTCTGTCTTGAAATGTTTTAATGATCCTGGCCTTCTATTCATCTAGTATATGAAATTTAAAAATGTATCTAACTTATTAGGAATTTAAGTGATCTTACATTCCAGTTGTAACTAAATACATTTGGATTGCTCTAAGAGGTCACCAAAATATATATTTTAAATGATATTCCACTACAACGAAATGTTCAATAATCTTATCATTTTATAACAAGTTAACTAACGTAAATTATTCTTCCTTTATTACCTGTGTGCAATTTTAACCAGCATTTAGATAGTAACGTATGTTCTCCGTAAAGGTGGTGAAGTGTGAATGATGATTATGGAAAAACAAAAAGTGCAGAAAAGAGAAGGAGACAGTATCATGTATCTACTTATTACAGGGAAGGTTATCTTGTTGGTGAATTGGAAGGCCTGTGAATACTCCAAGCTATGCCAAGGAAACAGACGAACCTAATGTATAATAAAGGATCTGTTTCATGGCATGGTAGGAAGAATCAGTAGCCCACCAATTTACTCTCAAAAGAATATCCCATTGAGAACACAGTCAGAACCACAATAACCCAGCCATTGAGCCAACAGGTCTAGAGAAATATATAGAGATATATATATATACTGATTCGTCCGCCATTTTGAGACTCTTCACGTCCACACTACAGACCATGAAAGGGGTGAGGTGATGAGGGAGGAGGAGGAGGGTGAGCAGGGTAGAGGGATAGGAGGCAGTGAAGCAAAGGTCCTTATGGTGAGATACTTTTGTTGGTGTTTTAGAAGGACTCTGATTCCTCCAAACTATGCCAGGAAACAGACACACTCAATGTTACACTAATAGGGGTTCTGTTTCGTGGCATAATTTGGAGGAATCACAGACCTTCCAATTCACCAACAAGAGAATCTCCCCTTAATATATAAATAGTAATATGATGAACTAGGCCTATCCTAGAACATCACTGACCCTCTTACTTAGACTTGGCACTCAGGACAATCTGGCACTGGCACTCACAGACACCAAGGCAAGGCACTGATAATTTACTCACTCCTGGCACTAATGATATATCCTACTCTCTCCTGGCACTGATAATTTACTCTTTCCTGGCACTGATAATTTTCTCTCTCCTGGCACTGACAATTTACTCACTCCTGGCACTGATAATATATCATACTCTCTCCTGGCACTGATAATAATTTACTCTCTCCTGGCACTAATAATATATCCTACTCTCTCCTGGCACTGACAATTTACTCACTCCTGGCACTGATAATTTACTCACTCCTAGCACTGATAATTTACTTACTCCTGGCACTAATAATATATCATACTCTCACCTGGCACTGATAATAATTTACTCTCTCCTGGCACTAATAGTTTTCTCTCTCCTGGCACTGACAATTTACTCACTCCTGGCACTGATAATTTACTCTCTCCTGGCCCTGATAATTTACTCACTCCTGGCACTGATAATTTTCTCTCTCCTGGCACTGATAATTTTTTCTCTCCTGGCACTGATAATATATCCTACTCTCTCCTGGCACTGATCATTTACTCTCTCCTGGCACTGATAATATACTCTCTCCTGGCACTAATAATTTACTCTCTCCTGGCACTAATAATTTACTCACTTCTGGCACTAATACCAATCCTTATTCACACTGGCTGGGCACTACAACAGCTTTAAGGAGGTAATAAACTCTTGGTACATTGGAGTGCCTTGATTCCTCCAACGTATGCCAGGAAACAGAACCAATGAATTTATATAATGGTATCCTATTGCTTTGAATAGTTTGGAGGAATCAGTAGCTCCAAATTTACCACCAACAACACTCCATTATACACCCCCAATATGGAGTGGCACTGATAACATTATGGGTCACCTATTCATTTCATCTTGGCACTTCTACACACTTTTTTATGCCTAGTTAGTGACCATTCTTTTTTTGGGGGGGCTGAGAATATACTCCACCTCAATATTTATTTTGTTTTGTGATTGGGAATGTCCCTAATACTTCCTTCACTTTGCGTTGGCGTTGGGAATATTTGGATCTATTACGTCCTTGGTTTTGGCACTGTTACAAATCTTCACTCGGCACTCATTCATTAACTTGGCACTAGAATACCATAAGAATACTCTTCAAAAATTGAGGGTTAATTAATCTTGTATTCTCTATGATGATAACTAATGCAGATATCTTCTCCTGATACTAACTAGGCTAAATGCAAAACATATTATGTGGCTGTACCATATAGTAAATTATGGGGTAATTATCACCACCATCATTATAATCTTCTCACTATCATTACTATCATTATTCTCTTCTCACTATCATTACTATCATTATTCTCTTCTCACTATCATTACTATCATTATTATCTTCTCACTATCAACACTATCATTACTATTATCATCACTATCATATAAAATTCCAATACAAACATTATTTCCTCTCCAAA
This sequence comes from Petrolisthes cinctipes, assembly GCA_033782935.1. Classification (NCBI taxonomy): domain Eukaryota; kingdom Metazoa; phylum Arthropoda; class Malacostraca; order Decapoda; family Porcellanidae; genus Petrolisthes; species Petrolisthes cinctipes. The sequence goes on from JAWQEG010004343.1 coordinate 90,973, forward strand.
CATGATGTCATTAATTAATGGGAAATTCTCTTGTTGGTAAATTGGAAGGGTACTGATTCCTCCAAACTATTCCAAGCAACAGGATACCATTATATTTATTCAATGGTTCTGTTTCCTGACATACTTTGGAGGAATCAGAGACCTTCCAATTTACCATCAAAAGAATTTCCCCTCCCTTAAATGGAAAAAAAAAAAAAAAAAAAAAAAAAAAAAAATAGTGGAGTTTACAGAGGACAAACTTCGGACATAACCTTAAGATAATTTGGCTAAAAAGTAGAAAAAATAAGAAGAGCTTTCCTTAGCCCTTGCCTCCACAGACCAATACACACTGATCTGTCCGCCATTTTGAGGTTATTGCTGTTCAGGCGACGAGTCACGAAAGGGGTGAGAGGGAGGATAAGCTACTTGAGCCTTACTTAGTCCTAGAAACTCAGAGTAATGTAATAAATATCAATGTTCATGTATATTAGCAATGAATTTGGATGTACAGATGCCCACACATGCAGCTGGTACACCTCACTACTCTTTAGGTACAGTATAGCTATAACAGGAAGGAAAGTGAGCAGAAGTTATAGTTTATTGACAGGCAGACAGTAATAATATCATTACTGTGTGCCTGCCAATAAACTATTAATTTTGCTCACTCTTTTTCATGCTGTAGTTACTTCACAAGGATAGAGGCGTACCAGCTGCATGTGTGGCCAACTGTCCACAATACACTTCACTAATTCTTCCCATTAATTACATACAGAACACCATTGGTTTTTACGTGTCACTGATTATAACCCGTATATCAAACCTGTCTCTTTTTGTACTGATGATATTTTGAACCTTTTACTCACTATTAACTATCTGGCACCTGTATCTCTCACCTGTCTCTTTTGTACTGATAATATTTTGACCTGGATTGACCTGGATAACCTGGATTTCTTAAGGGGATAGTACAGTGGTTGTAAATCTGGAGCAACTGATTCTCCCAGACAATTTCAAGCAATAGACCACCATTATTTTGTTTGTTAGTCTAGTCCTGTTTCCTGGCATACTTTGGAAGAATCAAGGCGTTCCAATGCACCAAAAGTGTATTACGCTCTTAATTGGCACTGTTTATAACCTGAACCTATCACCATCTCCATTTTGGAACTGCATGGATGTATGTACAGTTGCCCACACATGAAGCTGGTATGGCTCGTTACATGTGAGGTGGCTACAAAAGAAAGGAAAGTGAAAAAATATGTAGTTTGTTGACAGGCAGAAAGTAAAATATTATTACTGTCTGCTTGTCAACAAACTATAACTTTTGCTCACTTTCCTTCCTGTTGTAGCGAGGCGTACCATATTCATGTGTGGGCAAATGTACCTGCACTTTTCAATCACCGTCTTGATACTGAGAATAACCTGGACATCTCATCATTTGGTGGCACTGGAAATATTCTGAATACCGCACTCTGTTCTGGCACTAAGATTGATTAGCCTATGACTCTCCTTCTCTCCTTTTTAGCAACGTGAATAAACTGAATCTCTGGCACACCTATTCTTGGCACTGCAAATATTACTGGCTACTGTGCTATTATATTTTAGCAATAAGTTTAATGAGGGCTACATATTATAGTGAAATCTTTTACCTGGACTTTTCGCTCACTTTGCCTAACGAAATATTGAATAAGGTTCGTGTACTGACAACAGGTAAGAAGGACTGTTTAATAATGAGGTATAATAGTACTAGATAGTATTATGCCCTCCGTCCATGACTGTTAGAATATTCCATGATAACATTACATACACTTTGGTTTGGTCATAAATTCCTCATAAATGATACCGAGCCTTTATGTAGTTTCATATATTTTCTCACATTGTTTAGGACACCTGTCATAAATAATAAAAGGTACCCATAGTCCTTCAGAGCTTGACATATAAATAGCTGTTCACTTCCCATTTGAGGAGAGACTATTCGCCTATTAAGAGGATAGTACACTGTTGGTAAATCCGGGGCAAATGATTCCTTCAAACTACTCCAGGCAACAGGCCACCATTATTTTTGCTAATCTGGTCCTGTTTCCTGGCATACTTTGGAGGAATTAAGGCTCTCCAAGGTACCAAAAGTGTATTACCACCTTGATTAACTCGGATATAGTAAGCCAAATAAGTCTATGTCTCCGCGGTTTTCACATTCGTAATAATTAGTATTCTTGTGTTCCAAGTTATTTTCAATTAATAACGATGATTACCGTATACTCTAACGTCATCATACAATATTATTCTTCATAAAATGTATCGCATATGTCCTATACAAAAATAATGATAGAAAAACAAAATAATCGATTAGCAGCTCACAGTTATGTCGAAATTTGCTGTCCTAAAAAGAAGGATGTTTCTCAATTGCTTTTACCAATACGTCCAGGTATTATCCGAATTCGTCTAACATTTTGAGGTTCTTCTGGCCTAAGAGTTCGGTCAGGAGAGGCGTGAGAGGGAATGGAAGGTACTGAAGTCATGGTACTTGAAAATCCAATTGCAAAAACCAATAAAGTTATAAAATAAATGTTGCAATATCCTTGGAAATACGCTGACCTCTCACGTAGTACTTGGCACTTATAAAAAGCAATCTGGTCATGACTATCACTAAGGCAGGCCACTGATAACACACTGTCTCCTGCCATTAATAGAAAGTAAGGGGTCAAAATTGTTCACACTGCCAAGCTAGAAGGAGTAAGAGGTTAAAATTATTCACAGTGCCAAGCTAGAGAGAGTTAAAGGTCAGGATTATCCATAGTACCAAGCTAGAGAGAGTAAGGAGTTAATATTATTCAAAGTACCAAGACAGAGGAAGTAATGGGTCAAGATTATTCACAGTGCCAAGCCAGAGAGAGTTATAGGTTAAATATTATTCAAAGTCACAAGGCAGATGGTGTAAGAAGTTGAGATTATTCACGGTGCCAAGCCAGAGAAAGTTAGAGGTTAGAATTATTCACAGTACCAAGCTGTGTCTAACTCACTCGACAAGAATAACAATTATGACCTCTAAGTCGCCCTCTCCTGGCACTCCTCACTATAGCTTGGCACTGTGAATAATCTTAACCTCTCATTCTGGCTTGCCACTGTGAATGAGCTTGACCCCTTATTCTCTTTGGCTTGGCACTGTGAATAATTTTGGCCCCATACTCTCTCTAGCCTGGCACTGTGAATAATCTTGACCCTTTACTCTCTCTAGCCTGGCACAGTGACTAATTCTAGCCTCTAACTTTCTCTGGCTTGGCACCGTGAATAATCTCAACTTCTTACACCATCTGCCTTGGCACTTTGAATAATATTAACCCCTTACTCTCTCTAGCCTGGCACTGTGAATAATCTTGATCCCTTACTTCCTTTGCCTTGGTACTTTAAATAATATTAACCCCTTTCTCTCTCTGGCATGGCACTGTGTACAACCCCGTACTCCCTCTAACTTGGCACTGTGAATAATCTTGACCTCTCACTCTGGCTTGGCACTGTAAATAATCTTGACCCCTTACTCCTTCTTACTTGGCAGTGTGTACAACCCCTTACTTTCTCTAGCTTGGCACTTTGAATAATATTAACCCCTTACTCTCTCTGGTTTGGCACTGTGTATAATCTTGACCCCTTACTTCTTCTGCTTTGGCACTTTGAATAATATTAACTCCTTACTCTCTCTAGCTTGGTACTGTGGATAATCCTGACATTTAACTCTCTCTAGCTTGGCACTGTGAGTAAATTTAACCTCTTACTCCTTCTAGCTTGGCAGTGTGAACAATTTTGACCCCTACTCTTTCTGGCTTGGCACTGTAAATAATTCTGAACCCTTACTCCTTCTGGCTTGGCACTTTGGGTAATCTTAACCTCTCGTTCTGTCTTGGCACTGTCGACAATCCTGACCTCTTACTCCCTCTACCTTGGCACTGTGAATAATCCTGACCTCTTACACCCTCTACCTTGGCACTGTGAATAATCCTGACCTCTTACTCCCTCTACCTCGGCACTGTGAATAATCCTGACCTCTCACTTACTCTACCTTGGCACTGTGAATTATCCTGACCTCTTACTCCCTCTACCTTGGCACTGTAAATTATCCTGACCTCTTACTCCCTCTACCTTGGCACTGTGAATTATCCTGACCTATCACTCCCTCTACCTTGGCACTGTGAACAATCCTGACCTCTCACTAACTCTGGCTTTAATTATAACAGTTCTGACCTCTAACCCATCTAAGGCGGCACTTATAAACTTAATTAATAACAGGAAACTCTTACACATTGTAGTATAGAAGTTAAGGGGGTAAATCTGGAGCAACTGATTTCTCCATTGTATTACAAGCAACAGCAGGCCACCATTATTTTTGTTAACCTGCTCCTGTTTCCTGGCATACAATGGAGGAATCAAGAAGCTCCAATGTACCAAAAGTGTATTATCCCCTTATGCAAAATCAAAACGTGATTATTAACTATACTGTATTCGTGTTGAGAATAACCCCAACCATTTATTTACTAAGCATAGGGAATAAAAATACCCCTTAGATAGGTTACTGTGTCTTGGTACTAAAAATATTCCCAAGATTTTAATTCATTTTTATTTCTCATACATACACAGGTCCAACACATCTTTATTTCTCATACATACACAGGTCCAACACACACTGCCTCACCCGTCCGCCATTTTGAGGGAACGAGCCATGAAAGGGGTAAGAGGGGGAGTGTGATTCTGAAGCCTTATTCCTCTAAAACCAAAATGATAAACTTAGATAGTACGGTAGGTCCTTTATATAATCATCCATAGCACCATAGATCAGGAACAACAGTCATAACATGCCAATTTTTTATATACTCAGATAAAATATTCTGGACCATTCATCTACTCCATTTTGGCACTGAGAATGACCGATCTCTATCTCTATCACTCTTTCCTGGCACTGAGAATAACTAGCATCTCTCACTCATTCTTCTTTGGCACTTATAATAACCCGGTTTACCTCACTTAGTTCTGGCTTCGAAAATCCCTTCTTGGTCCTGTCACTCTCTTAGTTTTGGCACTGATACTACATGATCCTTCCATCCAAAATTTTAGGCCATGAGAAAATCTTGGATCTCTCATTAACTTTCTTTTGGCACTGATGGTGACCTAAGAACAACCAAGGTCTCACACTCTTTTCTCGTGACACTGAGTCTATTAATTAATGGGATAAATAATTACCAGGCTCCAGGTTTAACGTGGTTTGAATATCCTTTTCTGAACATACTAAAACGTGGGTTTAATATATATTCTTGTAAATTATACTGAGTCTTTATATTGTTCACTTTATAGTTCCCGTTGGATTTTAGGGTGCCAGTTATTATAAGCTGCTATGTTCTTTCAGAGCTTGTAATCTTATAAAATTTATTTTCCTTTTTTCTAAGCAATCACTGCAATTCCTTGTTATATCTAAGATATCCTGGCGTACTTTGATATTAAATACAGAGGATTTTAGGAATTATTTCTCGGCATAAAACAACTTGCTTTCATTATCTTTCATTGCCATAACTAAATGATAGCATAACTGATTATGAAATAATCTATTATTGTAGCAGTATTTAAGTTAGAATTATAGCCTACTGTATATTCACTGAATCAGTCAATAAATGCCTGTGACTGTAGGTCTTAATAAATACCCAACCTTAATCATCAATTATAGTACTGCTTTGAGTGGTCACGATTAATGGGAGGACTTTGACAGCTTAGAGTGGTGACGATGTTATAATGTAAAGAGCATAGGCATTATATACTCAACCATAAGAAAAGGGTAAATATTGTTGTATTCCATAAAAGAGTAACGAACGTGTAGACCTCTATACCCAAACACATCAGACCTGAACCTCCATACAAAACATACCATACAACCTGGACAAAGAAATACAAACACAATTACTCATTTACTCATGAATAAAAAGAAAGACAAATGATAATTGATTCAGATACACACCGATTCATCCGCCATTTTGAGGTTCTTCCCGTCCACACACCAGGCCACGAAAGGGGGGGGGGGGGAGCGGGGAGAGAGGGAAAAGGCAATGAATCCAGGTATAATTATATAGAAAAATAACTAAAAATATCCTAGGTAAATTACACTATGCATCTACATATTCCATCATTATCTTCCTATTCACTCATTTAATTTTCCCTACCAGTCCTCATCCTTCTAACTATATACTGTATACTCTTGATAGACATAGCCATAGACTATGAATACCAACTTTAGCATATGTTGAAGTTAGCAATATCCTTGGAATATCACAGTTCACTCATTCTAATATTGGCATTGTAAATATCTTGGCCCTCATACTTACTCTGGCACTCTCTCCTGGCACTGTTAACAACTGTGAGTCAGGATGAATCAGAAGCCACCAAGTCTCATACACGATCACAGGGTCCTTAACCAGTACTGTAAGCTTATGGAAAAGAATGAAAGTATAATGCCCAAGGATAAGTATCAAGATTATGCAGAGGCCTGATGACCCAAGCACAGAGAAAGGTTATGCACAAAATTCACATACCAAAACAAACAATAAAAACACATTAAGGAGACTGTCTTGTTGGCAAATTGGAAGACTAGCCTCCTATACTGATTCCTCCAAACTATGCCAGAAAACAGACGCCCTCAGTGGTACTAATAGGCGATCTTTCTGTTTCGTGGCATAGTTTGGAGGAATGAGAGACCTTCCAATTCATTCATAAAAGAATCTCTCCTTCAGCAAAAGATACACTGTCTCTTCAGTTCCAGGTACACATTGATCCGTCCGCCATCTTGGGTTGATTACACACACACACACACACACACACACACACACACACACACACACAAGGGGGGGGGGATGCACTGGAGGCATACTGATTCTAGCTTGGCATTGTGAATAATCTTGTCATTTTACACACTCTGGTTTGGCACTGTGAAAATCCTGACCTCCTTCTCACTCTGGCTTGGCACTGTGAATTGTCTTGACCTCTCATTCACTCTGGCTTGGCACTGTGAATAATCTTAACCTCTCATTCACTCTGGCTTGATATTGGGAAAAATCCTGACCTCCCTCTCACTCTGACTTGGCACTGTGAATAATTTTGACCTCTTACACACTCTAGTTTGGCAATGTGAAGAATCCTGACCTCCTTCTCATTCTGGTTTGGCAGTGTGAATAATCTTAAGCTCTCATTCACTTAGGCATGGCACTGTGAATAATTTTAACCTCTCATTCACTTTGGCTTGGCACTGTGAACAATCCTGACCTTTCATTCCCTCTGGACTGCCCTTGGTAACTGATCTAACCTCTGACTCAGTTTGGGGAGGAACTGATATCAATAAGGACCTCTCACTGATAGCAGTCTAAGCCTCTATTGTAGTACTCTATCTTCTCCCTCTAAAAAATATTTCCCCAAAAGGTATTCCAGTCAGTTGGGATAACACAGATTTCTCTTCGTCTTAAGGAAATAATTCGGAATTAACTTGTATCTAATAACCTAACCTTCAATGACATATAATTTTCGAAACATCACCCAGTCATCAAGTCTTCTTCTTTACACTTGGACATATTTATAACGATTTAAGGGATCATTTCTTCACTCCCAGGTTACCATTTCATTGTACAGTTTAGGGGAGATTCTCTTTTGGGTAAATTGGAATTGGAAGATACTGAATCCTCCAAACTATGTCAGGAAACAGATGACAATGACAATGTTGGGGATCTTTTTCGAGGAATAGTTTGGAGGAATCAGAGACCTTCCAATTCACCATCAAGATAATCTCTCGTTAAATCAAATGAAGTGAGGCTCAATCTATCGCTATGTAATTAGTGCCTAACCTCATTCTATTCTTCATTCCCAGGTTACTATTTCATTGTATAGTTAAGTCAAATGATTAGCAAATGATTACAGGTAAAAGTGAGACTCCATCTATCACTACTGTTTCATTGTATAGTTAAGTCAAATGATTAGCATAAGTACGAGGTAAAAATGAGACTCTATCTATCACTACTATATGTATTAAGAGGAGTTACCAATTATGGGATATCGGAAGGCTATTGATTCCTCCATACTATGCCAGGAAACAGAACCCCTCCATATGGAATTATACAGGGGATGTGTTTTATAGATGAGTTTGGAGGCCTACACTGACTTCAAAATTACCACAAAAAGTTACTTCCCTTCAGTGCCTAACAATATAAAGAACCCAATTGGGTGCAGTGTTGGTAAATCTGGAGCAACCGATTCCTCCAAACTATTCCAAGCAACAGAACACCATTATTTTTGTTCATATGGTCCTGTTTCCTGGCATACTCTGAAATGTCAGAACTGAATACTTGAAAATATAAAAGGTGAGAAAATAAGAAAGTTATGTAATATATAATATGATATAAGACAACTAAATGAAAATATGTGTTTGGTAATATTGAGAGGGTTATAGAGAGAGAGGCAAACTACCACAGAATTTCTAAATAAACCCATATTTTTGGAATTACGCAATAAAATATATGAGTAAATAATTATTATAAACTTGACCATCGATCTTAGAGGTGATGGAATAAACCGTAGTGACCCGTCAGCCATTTTGTATTCCTAGTCCTACAGAGGGGTAGGTATGGAAGGGGGATGGGGGGGGGGGTATTCCACTCAGAGCCATTCAATACTTACTATAAAAACAAAAGAAATTACAGCCTTATTAAATTTATCTGGAATCCTGTATAATTTTCAGATTGCACTGTAGCTTGTGATAACTGGCTACTCGTACAATAAAAAGTTCAGTTTGATGAAAAATAATGTAGATATTGTATATGCCTTGCAAAACTACTACCGCTGATCACTGTAAATTATTGTCACAAAGACTTACTTTTACTGTCTTGGTACCGAGAATATCAATCAACCTTTCATTCCCTCGTGGCACTAGTGGCACTGATTACTACTTAGATTTTTATCAATCTATTATCATTATTCCCTCGTGGCACTCGTAGCACTGATAATTACATAGATCTTTATCAACCTATTATTATTATTATTATTCCCTCGTGGCACTCATGGCACTGATAATTACATAGATCTTTCACTCAGTATGCTATGGCAGCAATAATATTATGTACCACTCTTTATTTTGTGATCCTGAGAATAACAATTATGTACCTACCTCTCACTTACTCAGTCTTGGCACTGATATGGAAACATTATATAAACATAACTATAAACCTAAATATAAACCTAAATATAAATATTAATTAACAATGATTCGCAACTTTACAATGCATGTCATTAGTTACAGGTGTTCTAGGCCTATATAAAAATACACGTTACTGTGACGTCTCAGCAATTAATCATCATCTTTTGTAACAGCACAATTTCCTAAACACAAAATAATGAAGGAAAGATATTCAAAATCATCATCTCATTTACCTTCATTTCTTATCACTCTCATATGAAGTTACCAACACATGACTAACCCCAGGCGATATTATTGAACCAGGACACAACTACAAACACTTGGATATGAAGAGCATGTTGACTAACCCCTTTCCTAGAAGAGTGTATTAGAGTGTTGGTAAATCTAAAGCAACTTATTCCTCCAAACTACTTCAAGCAACAGAACACCATTATTTTTGTTCATATGGTCCTGTTTCCTGGCATACTTTGGAGGAATCATGGCACTCCAATATAACAAAAGTGAATTACCCCCTTAATTATGGGAAGTAGGCATTTCTGGACAAATTGGAGTCCATGTAGCCCTCCAAACTCCACTATAAAACACATCCCCTATATAGTTTCATTACAGGGGGATTCTGTTTCCTGGCCTGGTTTGGAGGAATCTGTACACCTCCAATTTCCCACAATAGTTGCTCCCCTTAAATTGAAATGTCAGAACTGAATACTTGAAAATATAAAAGGTGAGAAAATAAGAAAGTTATGTAATATATAATATGATATAAGACAACTAAATGAAAATATGTGTTTGGTAATATTGAGAGGGTTTTAGAGAGAGAGAGGCTACCCGTCACAGAATTGCAAAATAAACCCATATTTTTGGAATTACGCAATAAAATATGTGAGTAAATAAAAACCTGACCATCGATCTTAGAGGTGATGGAATAAACCGTAGTGACCAGTCAGCCATTTTGTATTCCTAGTCCTACAGAGGGGTAGGTATGGAAGGGGGATGGGGTATTCCACTCAGAGGCATTCAATAATTATCAAAACAAAAGAAATTACAGCCTTATTAAATTTATCTGGAATCCTGTATAATTTTCAGATTGCACTGTAGCTTGTGATAACTGGCTACTCGTACAATAAAAAGTTCAGTTTTATGAAAAATAATGTAGATGTTGTATATGCCTTGCAAAACTACTACCGCTGATCACTGTAAATTATTGTCACAAAGACTTACTTTTACTGTCTTGGTACCGAGAATATCAACCTTTTATTCCCCCGTGGCACTCGTGGCACTGATAATTACATAGATCTTTATTAACCTATTATTATTATTATTATTATTATTCTCTCGTGGCACTCGTGGCACTGATAATTACATAGATCTTTCACTCAGTATGCTATGGCAGCAATAATATATGTACTGTACCACTCGCTATTTTGTGATCCTGAGAACAACCACTATATACCTACCTCTCACTTACTCTGTCTTGGCACTGATATGGAAATATAATATAAACATAACTATAAACCTAATTGTAAATATTACCTAACAATGATTCGTAACTTGACAATGCATGTCATTAGTTACAGGTGTTCTAGGCCTATATAAAAAAAACGTAACTGTGACATCTTAGCAATTAATCATCATCTTTTGTAACAGCACAATTTCCTAAACACAAAATAATGAAGGAAAGATATTCAAAATCATCATCTCATTTACCTTCATTTCTTATCACTCTCATATGAAGTTACGAACACATGACTAACTCCAGGCGATATTACTGAGCCAGAACACAACTATAAACACTTGGATTTGAAGAACATGTTGACTAACCCCTTCCCTAGAAGAGTGTATTAGAGTGTTGGTAAATCTAAAGCAACTTATTCCTCCAAACTACTCCAAGCAATAGGGCACCATTATATCTATTACTCTGGTCCTGTTTCCTGGCATACTTTGGAGGAATCATGGCACTCCAATGTAACAAAAGTGAATTACCCCCTTAAGGGAAGTAGGCATTTCTGGACAAATTGGAGTCCATGTAGCCCTCCAAACTCACCTATAAAACACATCCCCTTTATAGTTTCATTACAGAGGGATTCTGTTTCCTGGCATAGTTTGGAGGAATCTGTACACCTCCAATTTCCCACAATAGTTGCTCCCCTTAAATTGAAATGTCAGAACTGAATACTTGAAAATATAAAAGGTGACAAAATAAGAAAGTTATGTAATATATAATATGATATAAGACAACTAAATGAAAATATGTGTTTGGTAATATTGAGAGGGTTTTAAAGAGAGAGGCAAACTACCACAGAATTGCAAAATAAAACCATATTTTTGGAATTACGCAATAAAATATATGAGTAAATATAAACCTGACCATCGATCTTAGAGGTGATGGAATAAACCGTAGTGACCCGTCAGCCATTTTGTATTCCTAGTCCTACAGAGGGGTAGGTATGGAAGGGGGATGGGGGGGGGGGGTATTCCACTCAGAGCCATTCAATAATAATCAAAACAAAAGAAATTACAGCCTTATTAAATTTATCTGGAATCCTGTATAATTTTCAGATTGCACTGCAGCTTGTGATAACTGCCTACTCGTACAATAAAAAGTTCAGTTTGATGAAAAATAATGTAGATGTTGTATATTCCTTGGAAAACTACTACCGCTGATCAGTGTAAATTATTGTCACAAAGACTTATTTTTACTGTCTTGGTACCGAGAACATCAACCTTTTATTTCCTCGTGTCACTCATGGCACTGATAATTACATAGATCTATCAACCTATTATTATTGTTATTCCCTCGTGGCACTCGTGGCACTGATAATTACATAGATCTATCAACCCATTATTATTGTTATTCCCTCGTGGCACTCATGGCACTGATAATTACATAGATCTTTCAATAAGTATGCTATGGCAGCAATAATAGTTACCACTCGCTATTTTATGATCCTGAGAATAACAATTATATACCTACCTCTCACTTACTCAGTCTTGGCACTGATATGGAAACATTATATAAACATAACTATAAACCTAAATGTAAATATTACCTAACAATGATTCGTAACTTTACAATGCATGTCATTAGTTACAGATGTTCTAGGCCTATAAAAAACAACGTAACTGTGACATCTTAGCAATTAATCATCATCTTTTGTAACAGCACAATTTCCTGAACACAAAATAATGAAGCAGAGATATTCAAAATCATCATCTCATTTACCTTCAATTATTTTCACTCTCATATGAAGTTACCAACACATGACTAACTCCAGGCGATATTATTGAACCAGAACACAACTATAAATACTTGGATATGAAGAGCATGTTGACTAACCCCTTCCCTAGAAGAGTGTATTAGAGTGTTGGTAAATCTAAAGCAACTTATTCCTCCAAACTACTCCAAGCAATAGGACACCATTATATCTATTACTCTGGTCCTGTTTCCTGGCATACTTTGGAGGAATCATGGCACTCCAATATAACAAAAGTGAATTACCCCCTTAAGGGAAGTAGGCATTTCTGGACAAATTGGAGTCCATGTAGCCCTCCAAACTCCACTATAAAACACATCCCCTTTATAGTTTCATATAGAGGGATTCTGTTTCCTGGCATAGTTTGGAGGAATCTGTACACCTCCAATTTCCCACAATTGATGCTCCCCTTAAATTGAAATGTCAGAACTGAATACTTGAAAATATAGAAGGTGAGAAAATAAGAAAGTTATGTAATATATAATATGATATAAGACAAATAAATGAAAATATGTGTTTGGTAATATTGAGAAGGTTTTAAAGAGAGAGGCTACCCGTCACAGAATTGCAAAATAAACCCATATTTTTGGAATTACGCAATAAAATATATGAGTAGATATAAACCTGACCATCGATCTTAGAGGTGATGGAATAAACCGTAGTGACCCGTCAGCCATTTTGTATTCCTAGTCCTACAGAGGGGTAGGTATGGAAGGGGGATGGGGGGGGGGGGTATTCCACTCAAAGGCATTCAATAATCAAAACAAAATAAATTACAGCCTTTTTAAATATATCTGGAATCCTGTATGATTTTCAGATTGCACTGCAGCTTGTGATAACTGCCTACTCGTACAATAAAAAGTTCAGTTTGATGAAAAAAAATGTAGATATTGTATATGCCTTGCAAAACTACAACCGCTGATCAGTGAAAATTATTGTCATAAAGACTTATTTTTACTGTCTTGGTACCGAGAATATCAACCTTTTATTTCCTCGTGGCACTCGTGGCACTGATAATTACATAGATCTTTATCAACCTATTATTATTATTATTATTATTATTATTATTATTATTCCCTCGTGGCACTCGTGGCACTGATAATTACATAGATCTTTATCAACCTATTATTATTATTATTATTCCCTCGTGGCACTCGTGGCACTGATAATTAAATAGATCTTTATCAACCTATTATTATTATCATTATTCCCTCGTGGCACTCATGGCACTGATAATTACATAGATCTTTCACTCAGTATGCTATGGCAGCAATAATATGTACTGTATCACTCGCTATTTTGTGATCCTGAGAATAACAATTATATACCTACCTCTCACTTACTCTGTTTTGGCACTGATAAGGAAATATAATATAAACATAACTATAAACCAAAATATAAACCTAAATATAAATATTACCTAATAAAAATTAGTAATTTTACAATGCATGTCATTAGTTACAGATGTTCTAGGCCTATACAAAAACAACGTAACTGTGACGTCTCAGCAATTAATCATCATCTTTTGTAACAGCACAATTTCCTGAACACAAAATAATGAAGGAAAGATATTCAAAATCATCATCTCATTTACCTTCATTTCTTATCACTCTCATATGAAGTTACCAACACATGACTAACTCCAGGCGATATTATTGAACCAGAACACAACTATAAATACTTGGATATGAAGAGCATGTTGACTAACCCCTTCCCTAGAAGAGTGTATTAGAGTGTTGGTAAATCTAAAGCAACTTATTCCTCCAAACTACTCCAAGCAATAGGACACCATTATATCTATTACTCTGGTCCTGTTTCCTGGCATACTTTGGAGGAATCATGGCACTCCAATGTAACAAAAGTGAATTACCCCCTTAAGGGAAGTAGGCATTTCTGGACAAATTGGAGTCCATGTAGTCCTCCAAACTCCACTATAAAACACATTCCTTATATAGTTTCATACAGAGGGATTCTGTTTCCTGGCATAGTTTGGAGGAATCTGTACACCTCCAATTTCCCACAATAGTTGCTCCCCTTAAATTGAAAAGTCAGAACTGAATACTTGAAAATATAAAAGGTGAGAAAATAAGAAAGTTATGTAATATATAATATGATATAAGACAACTAAATGAAAATATGTGTTTGGTATTATTGAGAGAGTTTTAGAGAGAGAGGCTGTCCGTCACAGAATTGCAAAATAAACCCATATTTTTGGAATTACGCAATAAAATATATGAGTAAATATAAACCTGACCATCGATCTTAGAGGTGATGGAATAAACCGTAGTGACCCGTCAGCCATTTTGTATTCCTAGTCCTACAGAGGGGTAGGTATGGAAGGGGGATGGGGGGGGGGGTATTCCACTCAGAGCCATTCAATAATTATCAAAACAAAAGAAATTACAGCCTTATTAAATTTATCTGGAATCCTGTATAATTTTCAGATTGCACTGCAGCTTGTGATAACTGCCTACTCGTACAATAAAAAGTTCAGTTTGATGAAAAATAATGTAGATGTTGTATATTCCTTGGAAAACTACTACCGCTGATCAGTGTAAATTATTGTCACAAAGACTTATTTTTACTGTCTTGGTACCGAGAACATCAACCTTTTATTTCCTCGTGGCACTCGTGGCACTGATAATTACATAGATCTTTCACTCAGTATACTATGGCAGCAATAATATTTACCACTCGCTATTTTGTGATCCTGAGAATAACAATTATATACCTACCTTTCAATTACTCTGTCTTGGCACTGATATGGAAATATAATATAAACATAACTATAAACCTAAATATAAACCTAAATATAAATATTGCCTAACAAAAATTAGCAACTTTACAATGCATGTCATATGTTACAGATGTTTTAGGCCTATAAAAATACACGTTACTGTGACGTCTCAGCAATTAATCATCATCTTTTGTAACAGCACAATTTCCTGAACACAAAATAATGAAGGAAAGATATTCAAAATCATCATCTCATTTACCTTCATTTCTTTTCACTCTCATATGAAGTTACGAACACATGACTAACTCCAGGCGATATTATTGAACCAGAAAACAACTACAAACACTTGGATTTGAAGATCATGTTGACTAACCCCTTTCCTAGAAGAGTGTATTAGAGTGTTGGTAAATCTAAAGCAACTTATTCCTCCAAACTACTCCAAGCAATAGGACACCATTATATCTATTACCTTGGTCCTGTTTCCTGGCATACTTTGGAGGAATCATGGCACTCCAATATAACAAAAGTGAATTACCCCCTTAATTATGGGAAGTAGGCATTTCTGGACAAATTGGAGTCCATGTAGCCCTCCAAACTCCACTATAAAACACATCTCCTATATAGTTTCATTACAGGGGGATTCTGTTTCCTGGCATAGTTTGGAGGAATCTGTACACCTCCAATTGATGTTCCCCTTAAATTGAAATGTCAGGCCTGAATACTTGAAAATATAATAGGTGAGAAAATAAGAAAGTTATGTAATATATAATATGATATAAGACAACTAAATGAAAAATATGTGTTTGGTATTATTGAGAGGGTTTTAGAGAGAGAGGCAAACTACCACAAAATTTCTAAATAAATCCATATTTTTGGAATTACGCAATAAAATATATGAGTAAATATAAACCTGACCATCGATCTTAGAGGTGATGGAATAAACCGTAGTGACCCGTCAGCCATTTTGTATTCCTAGTCCTACAGAGGGGTAGGTATGGAAGGGGGATCGGGGGGGATGGGGGTATTCCACTCAGAGCCATTCAATAATTATCAAAACAAAAGAAATTACAGCCTTAATAAATTTATCGGGATCCTGTATAATTTTCAGATTGCACTGCAGCTTGTGATAACTGCCTACTCGTACAATAAAAAGTTCAGTTTGATGAAAAATAATGTAGGTATTGTATATGCCTTGGAAAACTACTACCGCTGATCAGTGAAAATTATTGTCACAAAGACTTATTTTTACTGTCTTGGTACCGAGAATATCAACCTTTTATTTCCTCGTGGCACTCATGGCACTGATAATTACATAGATCTTTCACTCAGTATACTATGGCAGCAATAATATTTACCACTCGCTATTTTGTGATCCTGAGAATAACAATTATATACCTACCTTTCAATTACTCTGTCTTGGCACTGATATGGAAATATAATATAAACATAACTATAAACCTAAATATAAACCTAAATATAAATATTGCCTAACAAAAATTAGCAACTTTACAATGCATGTCATATGTTACAGATGTTTTAGGCCTATAAAAATACACGTTACTGTGACGTCTCAGCAATTAATCATCATCTTTTGTAACAGCACAATTTCTTAAACACAAAATAATGAAGGAAAGATATTCAAAATCATCATCTCATTTACCTTCATTTCTTATCACTCTCATATGAAGTTACGAACACATGACTAACTCCAGGCGATATTATTAAACCAGAACACAACTATAAACACTTGGATATGAAGAGCATGTTGACTAACCCCTTCCCTAGAAGAGTGTATTAGAGTGTTGGTAAATCTAAAGCAACTTATTCCTCCAAACTACTCCAAGCAATAGGACACCATTATATCTATTACTCTGGTCCTGTTTCCTGGCATACTTTGGAGGAATCATGGGGCACGACTTTACCAACAGTATACTATCCCCTTCAACCAGCATCCTCACTAACGCCAAGGGATTTTTTTTGACCAAGGAGACACTCACTGATAATCAAAGTGAATATTATGAGCCGATGCCCTAGCCAAGATTCCTATTGATCCTGGTAGACTCTGCTCCGTCCGCCATTTTGTGTTCATTACGGGCCACACAGGCGAGAATTCACGAAAGGGGGGATGGATGTGGGGGGAGGGGAAGGGAGGCCCATGCATGAAATAAAAGTGAAACAGATGATCTTCTATGGAAATCTAATAATATGAATAAAATTATCTTAGCAATAAAAAATAATAATAAACAAAGAATCCTTGATAGATACCCGGGGGTAGAGGGGGGAGGGAGGCCCATGAAATAAAGGTGAAAAACAGATGACCTTTCATGGAAATATAAAAGTATGAATATATTTATCTTGACGATAAAAACTAGTATAGTATTCTTGTTACATACATGCCCAGTTTTTCTTTCCTGGCATTGAAGGCTGACCTGATCCTGTTCCTCTAATTTTCTGGCACTTGGTTGGGTATTATCTAAACATGATACTAACTCTGTCGTGGCACTGAAAAGAACCTGAACCTTTTACTCATTCTCGTGGCAGTGGGTATAACCTGGTTCTCTCTCTCTCTCTCTCTCTCTCTCTCTCTCTTTCTCTCTCTCTCTCTCTCTCTCTCTCTCTCTCTCTCTCTCTCTGTCATGGCACTAATTATAGGGCACACTCTAATAACATGGTCCCAATAACATGTATACACACACACACACTAATTACATGGCACTAAAAACTGGCACGAATTAAATGGCACTAATAATATGTCACTAATAACTGGCACTAAAACTTGGCGCAAATAGCCTAGCACTCATAACTGGCAATATTAAAATGGCACTCATAACAACCAGAACTTTTTATTCACTCTATCTTGGTCTAATAATAACCAGAAATATGTAGTAACTCTGTTTTGGCACTCGTAACAAACAGAATATTTAATTCACTCTATCTTGGCATTCATAAAAACTAGAATCTATTCACTCTGTCTTGGCACTAATAAGAACCTGAAATTTTTTGTCACTCTGTTTTGGCACTCATAACAAACAATTTATTTAAGTCACTCTGTTTTGGCACTCATAACAAACAATTTATTTAAGTCACTCTGTTTTGGCACTCATAACAAACAATTTATTTAAGTCACTCTGTTTTGGTACTCATAACAACCAGAACTTCTTATTCATTTTGCCTTGGCTCTAAAAACAGACTAAACATTTCAATCATTCATTCATAAGACCCTTACCATAGAGAATATCAGGAACGAGAGTCGATATATCATGGGACTTAAGGGGGAAGTTCTGTGTTGGTAAATCTGGAGCAACCAAATCCTCTAAACTATTTCAAGCAACAGAACACTATTATTTTTGCTCTTCTGTTCCTATTTCCTGGCATACTTTGGAGGAATCATGGCACTCCAATGTACCAAAAAAGAATTACCACCTTAAAATAAACAGAATGATTCACTCACACACTCTTCCTTTCCCCGGGCACTAACGAAGCCTACACATACCACAACACAACAGCTAAAAACAATGCCTTACCTTTCTTTCTTATGGTTTAGGAAGCTAGAACAGAATGAGATTTGAGACATTTAGTAATCATAACGGGAAATATCATAATTATCTCTCACCGAATAACCCATGGAAAAAATATAGAGAGACGAGAATGGCAATGGTCAGAGTAATCTAGAGGAAATTTTAATACGAGACGGGAATAATTAAAATGAAGTAGATAACATTAGATAACAAATAAAAACAGATACAGAAAAAAAAATATAAAACTAATAATCTTAAAGGTTTTAGGATACTCTATTTATTCGGCCATTCTCTGTTAATTACTTTCAATAAGTGTAGTAATTTGGGAAGAAGAATAAGGGCAATGGAGTTATAGTCTTTCAAAAAAAATCAATATATATATATAATAGATGTTACTTACATTTTAAAGGACCCTGTGATAGTGTATGGGAATTGGAGGCTTCTGTTTCCTCCTGACTATACCATGAAACAAACTCTTTCAATAATGGTGGAGTTTCGAGGCAATATTTGAGGGACATACTGAACTCCAATTTTCAGACTACATCACAGGATCCCTTAATAACTTACCTATAGTAAAAGAGTGCTGTGTTGTGTCACATAGAGACTTTACAGCTCCTTGAAATGAATCGGTTATTCTAGATACGGTATAAAAAATCTATCCTCTTGAATGACAGATATAAACTTCAATATATAATGATTTTGATGATCTTATCCTTCAATTCAGATTCCTATTGAGAGCAAAATTAACGTCGATGACCTACGAGTGTTTTGTCACTAAGAATTATCTCTAACTCACTCTGTGTTGTCACCGAGAATAACCTGGTTTTCTCACACACTTTCTACCATTCACTCTTTCTAGGCACTAAACTACTCTGAACTACCTTGACCTCTCACTCAGTTCGGTATGTTAGTGAGAAAATCTGAACTTCTCACTCACTCACTCACTCTGAAACTCATACTCACACTGCCTTGGTATTCAGGATAGTATAGTACTCTCACTCACTTCATCCTGTTCCTGAGAATAATTTGAATATGAGTATGTGTCTTGGGTACAGTCACACTCAAATAACCACCAACACTTTCCTTCCATCGTGCAAATAAATCAGTATCATATCAAAATATAGTCATACAACACCTTATGTCAACTCAACCCCCTCAATTATTATTATGAGGTGCTGCAAAATCATACATGTGTTGTTCTTTAATACCAGGATATTTACTACGATAGAAGGAAAGTGTCGGTGGATATTTGATTGTGGGTGTACATGGATACATTGTTCATTAATATGTTTCTACAAAATGTGTACCTCCAGTGTATGTAAGTGAGAGCAACCTTTCATAAAATCGTTCAGACAATTCACATTTCTGTCCTCATGAATTATACGTATTCATTTTCCTGTACTGTTCTTTTATCCTCGTATAAGTAAAGAAATTATTAACTATTCATTTCCAACTTGAATTTCCCTCCAAACATAAAAACATAACAGCTACACCAACGAAGGAAACATTGGAGTATTTTTCAATCTTCGTTTAGAATAAGGTATCCATCCCTGACATTTATATTGATACCTCAACGCAAAGCTATTGTTCTTCCAGTAAACATTTTACTTTAGAATACAAGTTTGGCATTATCACTTGACTTACACCATACATTTATTCTTGCCACCAGAAAATTTCACTCAGATAACTGACTCAAAGCAAACCTTTATTATTGTCTCTGTATTTTAATCTTCTAATGCTGTAAAATGGCCAATAATTCAATCTGTGTAGCGCTAGAGTTTGATAATCGTCAAATGAAAGCCCCAAGCAGATATAAGCTCAATATAAGAATTTTGCTGGCATATAATCAATCTAAATATGTAAATATATCATCTGAGTCAATCATTAATTTACAGAAACTATAGACTAGAGGAAGTAACGAACATACTTTTTATTGATGGCCAAGACTGAACTTGAAGATAATTGATATAATGTAACTCAAGTTAACAGAGAATTAATCAAACAAACTGGAGATACTAAAAAATTACTCTAAATTATTTTGGTCACATGCTGCTTGTTGCCTCAAACTGGAAACTGGGCATGAATGTTGTAGGCTACTAAGTTATTCCTTTGGACAAGACCTATAGATTGGACCAGACTCATAGTAAGTTATGCAGTGAATATTACTAATCAGGGACCCCGTGATGTAGTCAGAAAATTGGAGGCTAGTGAGTCTTTCAAGTATTGTCACCAAACACCACTCTATGGAAGAAGCTTGTTTCGTGGCATAGTGAAGAGGAATCAGGAGCCACCAAGTCTCATACACGATCACAGGGTCCTTAACCAGTCCTGTAAGCCTATAGAAAAGAATGAAAGTATAATGCCCAAGGATAAGTATCAAGATTATGCAGAGGCCTGATGACCCAAGCACAGAGAAAGGTTATGCACAAAATCACATACCAAAACAAACATTAAAAACACATTAAGGAAACTGTCTTGTTGGCAAATTGGAAGACTATACTGATTCCTCCAAACTATGCCAGAAAACAGACACCCTCAGTGGTACTAATAGGCGATCTTTCTGTTTCATGGCATAGTTTGGAGGACTGAGAGACCTTCCAATTCACTCATAAAAGAATCTCTCCTTAAGCAAAAGATACACTGTCTCTTCAGTTCCAGGTACACATTGATCCGTCCGCCATCTTGGGTTGATTACACACACACACACACACACACACACAAGGGGGAGGGGGGAGGGGGGGGGAGAGAAGGCACTGGAGGCATACATACTGATTCTAAGAAAACCTGATAATAAGTAATAATACATAATATGAACCTGTTAGCAATATCCTCGGAATAATATTGACCTCAGCTTCAGCCTGGACACTGGGAATTATCTTAGCTTTTCATGATGTGGAACTAATGGTCGTAGGCAAGAACATTGGTGGTGTTGACGATGGTGTGGTACCGGTACGATGGTTGTGTTGTTTGTCTATGGAGCCATCGTACCAGTAAAACACCATCCCCAACACTATGGATATTATTCATGCCTATACGACCCACAGAGGTACCTTAAGGTGGTAATTCTTTTTTGGTACATTGGAGTGCCATCTGGTGCGACACCCAATAATCTCGGGGCCTCGCAAGAGTCACGGGCTACTGATAGCCTACAGCCCCGAGGTTGAGGTATAGAAAAAAAAAAAAAAAAAAAAAAAAAGGAAACAGGACCAGAAGAGCAAAAATAATAGTGTTCTGTTGCTTGGAATAGTTTGGAGGATTCAGTTGCTCCAGATTTACCAACACAAAACATCCCCCTTAATTAACCACTCACTCATTCATTCCTCTATGACACTGAATACTACCTGATCTGTTTACTATTTCTGTCTTTGCTATGATTATAATCTGAGCATCATCTCTCTCTGTTGGATGTGAATGTAGCTAAGATATGTAAAGATTAGGTTTGTAAGGATTTCCATGGATGTGTTCCAGGTTGGTTACCATATGATCAGGTGACATGTACTGTATAGACTTGGAAGAATAGATGGGGAGAAAGCGGGGAAAACTAATCAACTTAGTTTCATTTCCCATTACGAGCTATCTAGGCTTTGTAGGCTTTTACCCTCCGCCCCAGCTATGGCTTAAATATAGTCCAGCTATGGTTCAAATAGTTCCAGCTATGGATTAAATAGCCCAGTTATGTTTTAAATAGCTCCAGCTATGGGAAAAATAAGCCCATCTATGGTTAAAATAGCTCCAGCTATGTGTTAAATAGTTCCAGTTATTGTTCAAATAGTGCCAGCTATGGGTTAATTTGTCCCAACTATGGGTTAACTAGCCCCCGACGGCAGAAAATAAAAAAGTGGCAAGGAGGTGAAGAAAGCCGTCCAGGAGGTGAAGAAAGCCGTCCAGGAGGTGAAGAAAGCCGTCCAGGAGGTGAAGAAGGCCGTCCAGGAGGTGAAGAAAGCCGTCCAGGAGGTGAAGAAGCACGCTGGTCGTACAGGCGGTGAAGAGGGTCGTCCTGGAGGCGTTGATGGCTGTCTACAGGAGACAACAGCGTTGTAAGAAGTCCGGAGAAGACAACGCAGATGGCCGTCTGTGGGAGACGACAGCGTGGATGGTCGTCCATATAGGAGACGACGTTGAAGATGAAGATGATCGTGAAGAAGATGAAGTAGATGCTAGGTTAGGTTAGAATAAGATTGTAAGAGAAGACAAGATATTCTGCTGAGGATTAGGCCATGATTGTGATTGTAAATTAGGGAGGATGTAGGATGTGAATGTAGCTAAGTTATGTAAGGATTAGGTTTGTAAGGATTTGTAAGGATTTCCATGGATGTGTTCCAAATTGCCTACCATATGATCAGGTGGCATGAAGACTTGGAAAAATAATTGGGGAGAAAGCGGAGAAAACATATGAACTTAGTTTCATTTCCCATTACCGTACACACTTTCATTTCCTTTGATTGGTATATATGACTTGATGACTGGCAAAGATCAATAGTTTCCAAAATTTTCGTTATAATTTCGTTATCTTTTTCTTTTGTCTTTGTACGTTTCTCTCCACATACCTTTCCTCCGTTCTAAAATGGTATTAGACAACCACAGTGTTTCCTTGTAACTCTTCACAAAGTTAGGTATTATCTCCCAAGCCTCTATTTGTCTTTCATAATTGGTGGTAGCAGCAATACGTGTCCTATGTATCTATATATATATATATATGATGATGATAACTCCAACCTTTTCGTACCTACACAGTTTCAGTGGTCCTCCTCATCAGAAGATTAAATTTACTTTTTTTATTGTTGGGTGATTTGGTTGACCTCAAATCTTGCAAATAATATCAGTTTGTATCAATATTTATAATACCTGAACCTACATTTATTTAGCGTCACAGGCTGCATTAATATTTTTCCCACTTCTACAATATTTTTGTGATAATCTCCCCTGTCTTCAACCCTTAGACGACAAGGGTTTTCCTGTCACATTAAAAATTGTTCTGAGTTAATATCAGCAATATGTTAACACCAAATGCAGCTAATAATGTGCTAACTGATATATTGCTTAACCTTAGGACGCTGGAGTGCATTCTACGTCAAGAAATGTCATCTGGGGTTTGCTAGATAAAAATACAAAGTTGTCTGCCCTTGTTATAGTGTTATTATTAACGTATGAGACCATGTGTAAGAGGTGAACTTTACAAAAGCGAACGAGGTCTTTGGTTTGAAGCAATATAATTACAGGAATGTATTTATACTAACCTCTCGAAAGATACTTCAGATTTACAAAAATGTGCTTCTCCAAGTAATAGTCATTCTTGGAAAAAGCGAACATTCTTTTATCTACAGCTTCTTTCAAGAGGTTAGTAATGGAGAAACCATTCCCGTAATTGTGGTAATATAATTGTTTCAGTTAGAACATTTTATTTCTTCGGATTCTTCCTCCGTAGCCTCTGTAAAGTTCACTTGCTAGAAATTGTGTTTACTGGAGACAGTTCTCTCCAGACATCTTAGACATATAAACACTAGAATGTAAGTATGTATGTATGTATGTATGTATTTATGTATGTAGATATATGTAGGTATGTATATATATAGGTATGTATGTAAATAAACAATATATACGAATAATGCCACAGGTTTGGTTGATATATATTACCTCACACTTGACTACTATATATATATGTTACGTCACACTTGGCAACTATGGTATGCCACACTATCTAGGCCTATAATACTCGTGGTAAGTAACGCAACACCGTCACACATAGACCTAAGGTAATGATGTGAAATGTACTAAGCCTGGGTTCCATTGTCTGGGTCTAAAGGATGTTTCCTGTTTCTTATTGGAACATTGTGAAGACTCATTCAACTCCTTACTATCCTCAAGGGAATGGATAATGCAAACGGGTAAATGGAATAATTTGGTATGCTGTACGACTGACTGTCAGATCCCGTAACCTTCCTGAGACTCAATGGGAGCTATAGTACTAGACAATATTATTCACTTAATAAGATCTCTTCTATGTACTGCCACTAATCAGACTCATTATGAAAGATTGTTCTCTTACCTCAGGAAATCCTCTAATGGTTATTCCCTACCCTCATGACTTTTCTCTCCTGGGCCCATTCTCCTGCGTAAGTTTGCTAGTACTTCTATGTCCAACCCTCTAGTATAGAGCCTCTCAACCTCGTGAGTGCTACCCCTTATTATGCCTGTATATGCCATCCTGACGGGAGGGAATCTACGGTTTTCAATAGAGATCTGGCTCCTTCTCCTCGAGATCAGGTACCTTCTACTGAAACTCTTCCTCAGACTCCCTTAAGAACTACCGTACCTCAGAAACCCTGACTCTCCAACCTGTCACGGACGACTACCCCAAGGACTCTCAAGTGTTATCTCCTGAGGACCCTGTCACTCCTCCCTCTCCAGACGTGGAAATCCTTATCCAGCCTGTAACTGCTCGTAGATCTACTGGTCCTATCATGGAAGTCCCGAGTCAGACTGTTCCTCTTCGTAAGTCTACTAGAATTAAGAAACCTATTGATAGGTAAGGCATGTTGTAAATTATTAGAACTAAGTAACCTATACAGTAGATAGGTTAGAAATTTTATAAATTGTTGGTTTAGGTGTCTGTGTTGTAATGTAGTATAAGTATGTTCTAAATTACGTATTTTTTTCTTATTAACTGCTGGTTGTATTATGCTTTTGTGCTTATGTTTTTTCTTATAAATTGCTGGTTGTTTATTTTTGTAAATAGGGGGAGAATGTGGTAAAATTATTGTTTTAATTAGAAGATTCTATTTATCCGAAGCTTCTGTAAAGTTTATTTGCTAGAAATTGTGTTTACTGGAGACAATTTTCTCGAGACATCCACTCTATACATTTGTCTGGGTCTATAGCTGAGTAAAGCCTTATGGTCTAGAAGGTTTTCTCTTGTGTTCCTGCCTACCACATTACAGTAGACCTAATCATATTGCTCATTGCTTCCAAACAGATTATGACCTCCTAAAAGAGGCCTCGTCCCTCTTAAGGAATTCACCTTCTACCTGTTGGGAAGATTCACTCGTGTTGCTTCCACTGGACAGGTCGGTGTCCAAAGAATTTCGTTGCATCAACTCTCTTCTTCCAAGCGCCCCTTCTCCGAACCCTTTCACTTAGCCGTAGTATTCTTTTATGCAGGAAGGAGTGGCTCAGGGAGAGTGAAAGACTGTGAAGGAATGCCTTTCTCAAACAAATATAAAAAAATGAGACTAAACCCAAGAACCAGGCTATTGGAAAATGCAAGAATATATCCTTGCATTTGTTCTCTCTTTCTACCCATGCATGCAGTGTTGTCCCATCTTGTCTTCAAAAAATAGGATCGCAATTTTGCTTTAGAAAACAAATAATTGAAATCATATTAACAACCAGCGTTAGTTAGCATTCAACAGGAAAACCCCCCATCGCTACTACACCGAGAACAAAATGGCCCCAACGCAACAGACTTCACAGACTCGTGGTCATCAGTGCAGACATTGAGAAACACCACCCAAGAGACATTACAGCAAGGCGAGGGAGGTTCAGGTTCCAGCATCTCCCCTCCTGCAAATTAAGCCCTTTGTGTTCGTCTTCCTTAATGACCCTCGTGAAGTCGATAGGCAGGAATCTATTTTGACTCTCATTATACCTCTGCTCTCCTACTACATACTATCTATCTGCCACCACCTGATAGTTCACCTCACACTAACAGCATCCTGCATACTATCTACCATTATTCATGCAGTTAAAAGGCATCCTCTCCCATCCCACATACTATCCCTATACCTAACCTGAACTTTTCACCTCACACTATCATCTATTAATTATTCGCTTTATCACCCTACATACTCCATCCAGCATACTATCCTCCATAATTCGTGTGTTCGATAGTCAGGAATCTATTTCAGCTCTGTCCCCCTTCATACTATCCACCAATATCTGATTTTTCACTTCACACTACCATCTATTAATTATTCGCTTTATCACCCTACATACTCCATCCTACATACTATCCTCCATGATTCGTGTTTTCGATAGTCAGGAAACTATTTTGACTCTCGTTATACCTCTCCCATCCAACACACTATTCTAACACTACTACCTGACTTATCCCCTCACACTATGTCATCCAATATTCGCCTCTTCACTCTACACTCTTCATCCTGTATACTATCCACCATTATGTACTATTTTCATTCAGTGTACTATTCACCATTACTTATACTGTACTACCATCCAATATACAGTACTATCCACTATTCAACTTTTCACATCCACTATGCTATACTATACACTATCATTCACTATACTATTCACTATTTCTCGACCTCTGACCTTACACTACCATTCACTATACTATCCACTATTTCTCGACCTTTGACCTCACACTACCATCGAGCCTACTATCCTATCCATCATTTCTTGACCTTTGACCTCACACTACCATTCACTATACCATCCACTATTTCTCGACCTATAAACTCACACTACCATTCACTATACTATCCACTATTACTTGACCTTTGACCTCACTACCATTCACTATACCATCCACTATTTCTTGACCTCTGACCTCACACTACCATTCACTATACTATCCACTATTTCTCGACCTTTGACCTCACACTACCATCGGGCCTACTATACTATCCACTATTACTTGACCTTTGACCTCACTACCATTCACTATACCATCCACTATTTTTTACTTTTGACCTCACACTACCATTCACTATACTATCCACTATTTCTTGACCTTTGACCTCACTACCATTCACTATACCATCCACTATTTTTTACCTTTGACCTCACACTACCACTCACTATACCATCCACCATTATTCGACCTTTGACTCTATTAGAATGTTATCATCCTTACATCAGTATGAGCTTAGTTAGTTAAGGATAAATTCTCTTGTTGGTGAATTAGAAGGTCTGTGATTCCTCCAAACTATGCCACGAAACAGATTCCCTCTTAGTATACCATTGAGGGCGTCTGTTTTCTGGTACAGTTAGGAGGAATCAGTAGCCTTCCAATTCACCAACAAGAGAATCACCCCTTAATTAATCAAATACGAGGTTTTCCTTGTGAGGAGTAATATCATCTGGCGTTACCCAAAGCAAAATTATACAGGCACGTGGTTGGGTTGAAGAAATTAGGAGAGGAAATCTTAAGGGGTTTGTTACTACAGTGTTGGTTAATCTGGAGCAAATGATTCCTCCAAACTATTCCAGGCAACAGGATACCATTATTTTTCTTCATCTGGGTCTGTTTCCTTGCATACTTTGGAGGAATCAAGGCACTCCAATCTATCAAAAGTATACTATCCCCTTAAGGTGTTTGTTAGTACAGTGTTGGTTAATTAATCTGGAGTAACTGATTCCTCCCAACTATTCCATGCAACAGGCCACCATTATTTTTGTTGTTAATCTGGACCTGTTTCCTGGTATACCTTGAGAAATTCAGTCGCTCCAATGTATCAAAAGTGTATTAAGAGGAGAAACCTTTGACAGTAAGATGGAGGGCGACTGAATCTTCCAAACTATGCCACGAAACAGACTCCATATTAGCAACATTGATGTGATTGACTTCCTGGGATAGTTTATAAAAAGGACCACTGAATCATCCAAACTATATCACAAAACACCACATACCATCTATTAGTAACACAGAGGTGATTTATTGCCCAGGATAGCTTGGAAAAATCAGCAGCTCTCCAATATATAAAAACATTAAATAAGATAAATAACAAAAGTAAATAAATAGATATAATAAAAGAAAATACATAGAGGTTTCCCTTAACCAGACACTCCAGGCAAAGAACTCTAGCAAACGGTGTAACACATATTCTTCACCACACCAAGATAGACAGACAACAGAAGAAGACAGTGTATTGCAATAAGCTTCTTGTCACTGCCGATGAGGGGACACATGAGTTGAAAGGAAAGTGCATGGAGGAGGATGTCACTCACTCACTCACTCACTCACTCACTCAACAATCCAAGAGGCTGACATACCATAACATTACGACAGAGAAGTAATGTAATGTAATGCAATAATAATGTAATGCCTGCTTCAGATGGCACATATTTTACTGTACTATATTCGTCTTTTATAACTTGGCGAAAATGTACAGCCTTCTCCATTGAATTTATTGGCTTTATCGTTAAATGTAATCCAATCTAAGTATAAGTTTACCAAAAATGGACACGACGAGGTTATAATTTTCAACTTATTAATGGAATGTACGCAAAACGAGTATCAAAGGTCATAATAATTATTTAGAGAAAAATAATAATAATAATAATAATAATAATAATAAATAAATAAATAAATAAACAAATAAATAATAGAACATAAAAAAAAATAATTACTTAGAGAGAAAATATCATAATAAATAAATAAATAATAGAAAATAAAAACTCTATAGACTCATTACCCATACATTAATAAATACATAACAGGAGCAAATATTTATGTTCAACTGTCCATGGGAAAAAAATTAGAAACATTATCTCCCCTTCCCAATCCGGCGGCATATGACCTTAGCTGTTGCGTCGTCGAAAAAACATCAATCAGTCAATCAATCAATCAATCAATCCATCTTCCAGGTATTGTTAATTATCCCCCTGATGACGTGTAATTTGAAGTCCTATGATTTTGTCTAGTCCAATTTGTCCAAGCGCATTATCTAAAAAAATAATAATGTTTTTTTTTTTTTTTTTTTTCGAGGTTTGGCCTATACTGAAATACTTTTTAATTGATTCTATGAAAGCAATAATTTTTCCTCCCAACAAGTCATATTATCAGGTTATAGTCAGAAAAAAAAATAATTATCCATTACTTAAGGGTAGATTCTTATTTTTGGTGAATTGGGAGGTCTCTGATTCCTCCAAACTGTGCCCAGACACCGATCCCATATTAGTACCATTGGGGGCGTCTGTTTTCTGGCATACTTAGGAGGAATCTGTAGCCTTTTAATTAATTTGCTAACCAGAGAATCTCCCCTTAAAATGAACCCTTTAGGTGTCAATGGTGTCTTCTCAGGATGGTGTCTCCTCAGTTGATGTAAATCGTCTGGAGATAGTTATGATACAAGTATAGAAGGAGTCATTACTTGGGTGCTTTTAAAACCTTTAGTAGTCTTTGGTTGGTTTCTAGTAGAGTAAAATAGTCTGGACTTGGTTTTGGTACAGTTGGCCTCAGGAATTCGTATACACCACTGTGATACCAAGGGTTCCTACCAACTAAAAAACATAGTACAATTATTTCCTTTCTAGTATGTTATTTGGCTAATACTTGAATCAGTCAGCAGAACGATCCCTATATAATATGTGTAGAATAAAGACCCCTTTTTACCAATACTCTGTGTACGGATTCCTGTGGCCGACTGTACATGTTAAGATTTCAGTTATTGCTCAGGAAGGACACGGTTGTCGAGGTACATTTCAACCCTAAACAGGCCCCTTCACACGAGCTATTTTTCAATGTTCTTCATTTCATAAATTTCTGAGCCTAGCAGTAAACCTTTGAGGCAAAAAATCCGCTCGTGTGTCGTTAGTTGATTTCTGGCACAGTCAAAACCGTCTGGAGTTAATATAACAGAAGAAAACAGATACTACCAGTCTAAGGGTTAAGAGATATACTAGGAATATACAACACTAACGGTACTTGATGGAGAAGCTTGACTCAAGTTAGGAGTCTGAAGGATGAAGTACGATGGATAAATGTGGTAGTGTGTGTGGTGTTCATTGTTATAGGAAAAAGAGGAGAACAAACTCTATAAGAAATAGATAGTTGCATCCAGTGCTAACAAACGGAGTCTTTTGTATCCTTGGTTGAATAAGAACTACGCCTAACACTTTGGACATGCAAAGAACCTACTTATATATTGCCCTTGTTGATACAATAGAACTTTGGAAGTTAATGGCAAATGAATTTGTTCTGTTTATCATAGTGATGGAGAAAGATGCACATCTGTCAATAAAATAAGGGGATTTTATCTGATGAAATATATGTTTGGAAAATAGTTTTTAAGTGTGGTCCTGTTATTATTTAACGATACTCCTTTTCAACTAATCTTGTTCGCATATTTAGGGCATAAGCGGTTACAAAAGAAATTAGTTTAATCAAATTCGACAAACTGTGGAACACAGTCGACTATCACTAACATTTCCTATTACAAATGTCAAGGTGATCTCCTCAGTAGGCCTATACCTCATCTAAATGGCATTCTGATGGAGATAATTAATGCTTAGCATAGTTAACTAATAACTGACAACTCATTATTTTCTCATTCCTTCGTTCACATGTTCACGAAAATACGCAACTGTGAGCTCTGGCACAGACTTGAGACATTTTGATTCTTATAATTAACAATTCCTGGACAGTACAAAGGATCTGAAGGCATATCTACAAATTCCCATCGATGTAACAAACAAATAACTTACAAATCATGTATGAAACAACTTAAAGATCAATGGATTACAGATGAGGATGTCACAAGTCACACTTCTGAAGTATTAGCATCTTATTTAACATATCCAAATAAAATCTAAATTAAACTTTTGTTACATCAATAGAAAGAAGGCTAACAGATAAGAAGAGATAGCATTAACCTTCACTGCTTCGAGCAAGGAAAAATGAATATGTATTTAGTAATGTAAATATTTCTTTCTAAGTCAATATATACGAGTATATTGAGACTGATCAATGTAGCGTAGTACGAGGAAACATTGAGAAGGGTTGGGATAGGAGACAATGAGAGAAGTCTAGGGAGAAGAACAGTTAAAGATGTGGCAAGAGGGGAAGGAGAAGAGAGGAGGAGAGAAAACTGTGAGAAGCTGTAAAAGGTTAACACTAGTACTATGTGTGAGAGAGAGAGAGAGAGAGAGAGAGAGAGAGAGAGAGAGAGAGAGAGAGAGAGTAAGGAGGAACAGTAGAGAAGTTAGTGACAGAAAAGTGAGGGAAATGGAGAGAAATAATGCATGGTACAGAGAAAGAAATGTAAAGTACAGTACGCAAATTCCCAAACACGAGCCAACTAGAATTTGATGCTTAGATAAGCCCATTATAATGATCTGTGCTTAATTTCAGTACAGATGTACAGTATATACATTTTCATGGCATTGAGTTGGGCAGGCAGGTAGAGAATTATTATGAATTGTTATGAATTATTATTACAGGATACAGTGCACTTCTTTGTAACATAACGATTGCACTTTGAATCAAACGAAAGTGTATAATTATTTACACAAACAAAATAGTTATCTATAAGTTATAATGGGTAGAAATTACTCATACCATACATATATTCATGGTCATTAAACTATGGATTAATGAATATAGTTATCAATTTGAGGACGGTAATGAAAAGGGACGACAGGTTTTGCGACACCTGCATCCAATGAGACGGTGTGTGTGTGGGGGCAACGTGAGGCAGACAGGCAGGCAGGCAGGCAGGCAGGCAGGCAGGGAGGGTGTCAGGCTGGAGCAGGTGCAAGCCCTCCTCCACTGACAAATGTTAATTGGCACAAGGAAATGGCATATGAGTTTTTAACACATTTTACCGAAAAGAGACGAGCACGAAATGGGAGGGGGAATAGCCTAATGATGAAATTGAACAGGAGATTGTATTCCTTATTTCCGAAACACAAGTAAAAATTAATATTAATAAAGCATACACTGGATATTTTTTTGAGGTGCATGCGAATGACAAAATAATCATTAGGTGTGTAAAAATACTGCTTCTATAGTTAATTAGTTTTCGCGTTTTATTTCTCAAACAGGATTGAGGGTATCAGTTACCTATGAGAGGAACGAATCTGCACTATCTTTAATAATATCTCCCAAGTGGTTAAATGTCCTCTTTTGCATGATGATGTTGCAGAAGGGATAGAGGAGTGAGGTACCTACGAGCGACGTGATATTGTTCTATACACTCTAATCCCATTTTTAGAAAAGTTGTTAAAGGGAATAATATACTTTGGTACAGTCACAATCAAATATCCACCAACACTTTCCTTTCATCGTGCAAATAAATCATTATCATATCAAAATATAATCATACAACACCTTAGGTCAACTTAACCCCCACACTTATTATTATGAGGTGCTACAAAATCATACACGTGTTATTCTATATTACCAAGATATTTACTACGATGGAAGGAGAGTGTTGCTAGATATTTGATTGTGGCTGTACATTAGAGTGCCTTGATTCCTCCAAAGTATGACAGGTATCAGGGCCAGATTAACAAAAACAATGGTGGCCTGTTTCATGGTTGGAATAGTTTGGAGGAACACGTTGCTCCAGATTTACCAACACTGTACTACCACCTTAGAATAACAGAGGTAGATACAGAGTAGATGATGTTCTCAGTGTGACTAAGAGAGAACAATGTATAATATAATAAGGCGAAGAAAACTTATACTGGTAGACGAAAAGATATATCACCATACTGTTTCGGCGACGACTGTATGGTAATATATTTTTTCGTCTATCATTGTAGGTTTTCTTCGCCTTGTCGACTCTCCTCCAGATAATGTATATAATAGTTTTATAGGAAAAGTTCAAATATAAACAAAGTACAATACAATGTTTTCCGGAGTGACAGAGGTATATACATACAGTTAACAACACCAGGGGTATACAATGAACAGTTGCTGACACATGAAACAGACACTTTTTAAACAGGCCCCTTGTCAAGTATGGAATAGGAGACACCTCTACACCACACAACACTTCATACTACCCTATACTTAATGAGCCCCCCCCCCCCCCCAAATTTCAGGTGTGTCTGTTTCATGTGACCGCAACTGTACATTAGCTTTTCAGTGTTTACTAATATATAAATATATATATACAGAGTGCATAATATTTTGGGTGTAACAGGGAAAGAAAGATGCACTGCAGATGATTTCCGCATTTAAGGGCAAAATGAAAGGGTACTGATTCCTCCAACTATGCCATAAAACAGGCCCCCTCAGTTGTACAAATAAGGGATATGTTTCTTGGCAAAGTTTGGAGGAATGGGAGACCTTAATTCCAATTCACCAACGAAAGAATCTCCCCTTAAGAAAAATATTCGTTGTGTAGATGTTTTCCAGGAGTAACACGAGTAAAGAGTATATAGATGAAGACACTATTTGAGGAAGAGGAACCTTTACTGACGACGCTTAGCGAGTGTTCCTTCAAGTCTAATGGTCTCGTTGACGTGAAGGAGCAGCGGGTCCCAGCCATAAACACGTCTCAGTAACTGGTGTCTGTCTGTCTGCAGGGAATATTCTTTTTGGTGGTCCAGGTTCGGTTCCCACTGAATTATCTTTTCTCGCTGTGTTTTCTTTTTTCTCCCCACATCCCAGTTCGCAGTATTTCTTTAAGGGAGTAATACACTTTTAGTACATTAGTGTGTCTTGATTCCTCCAAACTATTCCAAGCAACAACAGGCCACCATTATTTTTGATAATCTAGTCCTGTTTCCTGACATACTTTGGAGACATTAAGGCGGAGGCTCCAATCATCAAAAAAGTGTATTCCATTCACTGGTTTCAATTCAATAATAGAACTTGTATCAACATTTCTTCAAAGTGTCTGAAACCTTTTAGCTTATCACCGTCTAAGATAAGGAGATAAAACCTACGTGGTAGTTATGTTCTTCCTCTAATATTATACAGATGAATAACACCAAATGATGATACTCGCAATACACCTATCTCTCTACGTCCAATTAACTACATAAGGGGGCTCCTAAGATTTTATTGGCTAGTTAGAGGCTCCTGATTCCTCCAAACTATGCCTTAAAATACAGGACCTTGGCCATACTGCATAATGTGCTTCCTGGTATATTTTGGAGGAATCAGTAGCCATCAGTATATTGGCTAGGCTATATCGTAGCTGCCTTTGTATATGTGTTTGGTATGATAAGAAAAAAAGTCTGAGGCAATAAGTAAGCAACACAAATTATTGACGTTGTAATCACTGTTATCTTCTGCTATCACCATATATTATGACCGATTGACTAACTGAATACTTGACACAAAAGAAAACATTACTGGCAGTGCAAAGTGCAATACAAGGTCCTCTGACACCGAACAGGAAATACTGAGAAAATAAAAAATTGGTATAATTTTCTGGGGATAAAATTTATAGTACAGTCATCACTGATATTTATTGTAGGCTGATGATATTAGAGGACTTCCGAACAGAAAAGGCGTACCATCCAGCTAAGGGTAATTTGTTCCCAATTCCGTCTTATTCTGAATTGCTATACTGTATAATATTCCATCCAAGACCAATGACACTTCAGGCAGTGACATAAGAGCAACGACACCTGTCTGATTGATAGGAATTTCGTACTTGGAGGACCTCATTCTATTCATACTTTGCTTCCTACTGAATGAAACGTATTTTCATGTGCCTGGGAATATTGCCTCTGTGCCCTAAAAGCTGAATGTTTGCATGAAAATAGTTATATTGTGCTTTGGTCATGTGAATCAATGCTGGAAATGCCCGCCACCCTGACATTGAATTAAAATATCAACACTATTGGAATTTTAGAGTCTAGTGTAAAGTTCCTGAGGATTTGGTAGATCTACTTCCTCTGATAATTTTTAATAGAGATATTGATTCGCAGCAGCAGCAATATAGATGGGCAAGAGGTGTACAAACGTGTGACTACAATAATACACTTCAATTTTACACTCAGTGATTATGTAAAATTTTGGTTAGTTATAGATAAGTCGATCTAGTAACTGTTAACACACACACACACACACACACACACACACACACACACACACACACACACACACACACACACACACACACACACACACACACACACAATTACTACGATAGGTGATTTGTAGAATTTCGGTTAGTTATAGATAAGTCGACCTAGTAATTGTTAACACACACACCTCATTAACCCAACTCCTTCATCGTCTTTTACATATTATACAGTATACCCAATGTAAACCCTGAAGACAAGTGTATACTCAATGAATCCCACCTAATACCAATTAATGCACATACCCACTTCATGTCTATACCTTGTACAAACACTTATATTATACCCTTTAGTATCCGTGCAAAAGCCTATACAGTATTTACATCTCCATAATCCCTGTAAAACCCACCCACAACAAACCAGGCACAGGTGAAGACAAGCCTATAGAAGTATTTATTCATTCTCCAAAATCCCTGTAGAACCCAAAACAAAACCAGGCATAATTGGAGACAAGCCTATACAGTATTTATTCATTCTCCACAATCCCTGTAAAACCCACCCATAACAAAACCAGGTACAGGTGGAGACAAGCCTATAGAAGTATTTATTCATTCTCCATAATTCCTGTAGAACCCACAACAAAACCAGGCACAGATGGGTAAAAAATGTCGTTTGTTTACCAAGGGCGTGAGGTGAGGCGATGTGAGGTTGGCCCCGTGTACATAATAGAGAAGATGCAAGAGTTGGTTGGCGGCTTGTTGGTGTACATAACGCAGAAGGCACCGCCAGGGAAGGGAAGGAAGGAAGGAATGGGGCCTAGGCTACACTTCATCTCACCACCACCATTAACAACAACACCAATACCTCCACCAACTCACTACCAATACCAACTCCACCACGACCATCAACACCAATACCTCCACCAACTCACTACCAATACTAATACCACCACCTCACCACCACCACCAACAACAACATCAATACCACTAATACCTCCACCACCTCACCAACACCAATACATCCACCACCTCACCACCACAACTACCACCACCAATACCAATATACTTCCACCACTACCACCAATACCAATACCACCCCACCATCAACACCAATACACCCACCTCACCACCACAACCAATACCACCACCACCACCACCACCAACAACAACATCAATACCTCCACCTCACCACCACCACCACCAACACCAGGGACACACCACTTGGTCATGTATGTTGTTAGGTGGTCTTGTCCTCGGGTTAACACAGCACCTCAGAGACTTCCACCACCACCAGCATTGTTTTGGGTATTGTTACAGTATCAACACACACATTCTTCTTTCTTCCTACAGGAGGTGAGATAGATGGATAGATAGATGAAAAGACTGATAGATAAATAGATGTATAGCTAGATCTATACTATAAATGACAAACCGTCTCTGTTTGTGCGCTTATAACTCGAAAACGGTTAAATCTACATCCAAAACCCATATATATTTTGAATCACCATCACCAGGCGAAGGTTTTGGTATGACGTAAAATGACGTAACTCGACGGCCCAGGCCTTGGGGTAGCTGTTGTATGGCTTAAAAAAGTTGGTGCTTTTTTCACAAAATATTTTTTGAGATCTCATATCTCAGTAATGAGAGGTGCCATGACATGTCATATCATGTCAAAAGATGACCCCATGTCTTGGTTATCATGACATGATGTCGGGTTATTTCCTGGTCCAGACGTTGGTGTACTTGTAGCAAGGCTTAATTTAATCGGGTTGAGATTTTTCAAGTTTTTAAACTTTTTTGCTTCAAAGCGTGTATGAAGCAAATATTTTTTTAAATGGCCATACTACAGCTACCCCAATGCCTGGGCCAGGCCCATGACTGATGTCATGGTTGAATAGCCTGGACATGATGCCCATATGCATGACACCATGACATGGTCATGACATGTCTCAGTAAAAAGTTTTAATAAAAACAAACGTCTAACTGTTATAATGGTCCTGACTGTATATCAATGAAAACACCTCTCACTAAGATAATAATTTAATAAAGTTGCTTGCTAAACTATAAAATGTCTCCTTAGTCCTTATTCATATAGGCATCTTTCCCGGGCAACGCCGGGTACCTCCGCTAGTAGATATAGATAATGCCTATATAGCTAAATGGATAAAGATAAATAGAGAAAGATGTATTATTACACATAGACACAAGTAGGCTATACAAATGCATAAACAGAGAGATACATTGATACAAAAAGAGATAGGTTATGATTACAAAAATGTTGGTGAACATGTTTGCAAGAAAAAGGAAAGATGGATCATTGAAAAGATGGACAAGTAAAACACATACAATGAACGTCTATTCTCTGAAAAAGTTGATTAAGGAGGTACTACATTTTTGGTACTTTATTAGCGTCTTGATTCCTTCAAAGTATACCAGGGAAACAGGATCAGATTAACACAAATATTGGTGGCCTGTTGCTTTAAAAAATAATAGGAAATCAGATGCCCCAGATTTTACCAATTCTGTATTAACCCTTTTTCGACCACCCAAACTTTATTATTTACACTAAAACGAATATACCCACACAGTAAGGCCACACCACACTCTGACACACAATCAAGCAACGTCACCTCAACCACAACACTGACACTTGGTATAAAAAAAGTTGAAGTGGTGGTTGGATTCCTGTACAACTTGTAGTGGTGTTTGGATTCCTGTACAACACTAGACAGGACAACTTGAACTGAGACTACAACAACTACGACAACAATTCCAGTAAAAGTAGAACCAACATCGGCAATAACAAAAACACCACCAACAACAATAACACCAACAATAACAGCAATAAAAACATTAAAAACTAACAACAATAACAGCAAAAACAAAAAAATAACAAAAATATCAACAATAACATAAACACCACCATCACCACCACCAATAACAACAACAACGACAGCGACGACAACAACAGTAAAAGCAACAATAACAATAACAATAACAATGACAAAAACACCACCATCAATAATAACAACAACAACAGCGACGACAACAACAACAAAAGGGTATTTCATGGTGTGTGTTTATAATGTAGACACATGAATGACAGACGCTGGTCCAGGTACAATATAAACACACAAGAGCTATATGAGTATAAGGAGATTGTGTTGTGTTGAAGCCTCTTTATTTCAACGATAATAAGAGAATTACTAAGAGATCTAATTCCTCCATGAACTGTTGTACCCGGTGAAACGAATAGAAGCGAAAGAATGAAGTGGAAAAGAGTTATAGTTTTCGTTTTCAAGTGGACCCAACCATTCCTTCCAGTGGTCAGTAGAAACAACATTATATTTTGTGGGCACACGAAGCTGGCCAGGTTCTGTGTCCAGCATACATCGGTAATTGCGTCGTGTCCTACAAGCTGGGGGAGGGGGTGGGCACGAAATGGAAGAGTGAAAATTACCGAATCCGCCACTGGGTGTTCCATGACTATTTTATGAGGCAGTAATGTTAACACCTTTGCAAAATCTGAGGTCTGCAGGACATGAATTAAACCTCACTGCTACAAGGGGTTGGTTGGTGGACTAGGCTCATGCTGGGAGGGAGATACATACATACATACATACACACACACACACTGTTGGAATGCTGGAGTCATCTTGAATATTGAGTCTGTCAGTGATTAAAAGATAAGAAACCTTAGGATACACGCACTGCTGGAATTCTGGAGTCATCTGGAAAAGTGTGTGTGTCAGCGATTAAGAGAAAAATAATAAGCTTTAGGTAAGTCATTATGATTTGAACGAGACACCCACAGGACAGTTATGAATGGGTAATCCAGGCATTTCGCTCCTATTTTATCCTTTGTATTGATAGAGGCAAAGCAAAAATGTAAAATGAAAGTGTTTTATGCATCAAAACAATTTCTTCACTGATATGAATGTAAAAACAGCAGTAATTGAAAAGAAAGTTAAAATGTGGTGGGAAGTATCCTTGGAGAAATAATGAAATGATGCAGAATCAGAGGCTCGGGAAAAATGCCCAAAAATGTTCGTGCTTTTACTTCTACTGTCTGAATGAACGTCTATGTAGCAAACACTATTCAGGCGAAATTCTTTTGTTTGTGAACTGGAAAGTCTCTGATTCCTCCATCCAAACTATGCCACGAAACAGATCCTCTATTAGTACCATTGAGGGCGTCTGTTTTCTGGCATATTTAGGAGGAACCAACAAAAGAATCTCCCATTAAACGAATAACTCAAGAAGAAGACAGTGTTTTTTGAAAGCCTACACAGTCTTTATATTTAAAACATTACCCTGCGACTAACTAAAAATTAAATTGCACTCTCCCAATAACATAATATATAGTACATTATCCCACCCTGACACACTCTTCACCCTCACACACTCCACCTTTGCTCTCTCACACTCTTCACCTTTTCTCCCTCACACCTTCCACCTTTTCTCTCTGACACACTCTCCTCATATTCTCCTTCACATTCTCTTACCTTCTCTCCCTCACACTCTCCACCATGCCTCCATGATTCCTATCACTTTCCTTCTTTCAGAAAATCTTCAGTTTCCATCTCTCAAACTCTCTACCTTTCCTCCTTCACACTCCACCTTCCCCCCTTCACACTTTCCACTTTTCCTCTCCAATCACCAATTCTTCACCTTTCGTCTTTTTAACTTTCAACACTCCCTCACCAACACACACACACACACACACACACACACACACACACACACACACACACACACACACACACACACACTATCTTTTCATTCCTCACATATTCCCCACCTTCCTTCAGCTCTCTACCACCACAATATTTTCTAACATTTTTGACTTGTCCACCACAAATTCTAACACGTTTATAATAATATCATACCCAACGAGTCAGTGTGTGTGTGTGTGTGTGTGTGTATTTCAATTGTCATCGTTCACTGTCAAGGTCTTATCATCAGAGTGTACAATTGCGGACACATGAAACAGACACACTTCAAACGGGGCCCCTTATCAAGCAGAGAATAGGACGCGTCGCCTCTACACACACAACAACGTCTCATCCTACCTTATAATAATATATGCTGAAATGAGGGGCCCTATTTCAGGTGTGTGTGTCTGTTTTATAATATTATACAGTATGTCCTCAATTGAACTTTAGTTTCTAATGCTGAACTGCTGGTAACTATTCCATAACAACATAATTTTCCGTCGCTATTTCCTGAATTAACAAATTGGTCTTTTTTTATATATAATCTTACAGTGGTATTCTTATCCATCCCCGGTATTTTAACTTGATGCATTGAAGAGGTTGTGGTGAAGTGATCCATCAGAGCTGAGGTAATGTATACATCTTGAAGGTACAGCCACAATCAAATAACCACCGACGCCTTCCTTCCATTGTTCAAATAAATCAGTATCATATCCAAATATAATCATACAAAACCTTATGTCAATTCAATCCCCTCAATTATTATTATGAGGTGCTGCTAAATCATGCATGTGTTGTTCTTTACTTCTAAG
This sequence comes from Petrolisthes cinctipes, assembly GCA_033782935.1. Lineage (NCBI taxonomy): Eukaryota > Metazoa > Arthropoda > Malacostraca > Decapoda > Porcellanidae > Petrolisthes > Petrolisthes cinctipes. The sequence goes on from JAWQEG010004343.1 coordinate 131,917, forward strand.
ATATTTGATTGTGGCTGTACACAAGGTAAGAAGAACAATCCAGCATGAGGTGTCTGATGGTTCTGTAAGTGATTGGCACAGCTCATGATGCCCCGGGTATAAACAAGCTATTTTTCAGTTGCCATCGTCTGAGGTGTTAGAATATTTCACACGAGAATTGCACCGATAGTTTTTTTTTTTTTTTTTTTTTTTTTTTTTACCTTGTGCACCGGTTCGTAAAATGAATGGTTATAAATTATTGTCTTCTACATCACAAGATCATTTTTCTGTATTTGTGTACCTTACTAAAGTCGCCGTGTGACCTGCCTGCTTGTCGCTGATTTTAATGGTGCCGGTATAGGCCTTATGAAAATAATGTGTTTAGGTAATACAGTAAATACAGTAATACAGTAAATAGGTTCTCAATCCCCTTAAAAGTACATTACTACCCTGGCCTACTGTGTGATGACTTAGTATTGGCTCGCTACCTATTACCTTGACTATCCAATTATCCTCAGTATCAAACAGTACAACTAAACTTGACAAATCATATGTAATGTTGATTATTTTCATGGTATTCTTCTTTGGTATTTTGCACCTGTGAATCATAGACCTGACTTAAAGGATGGTTATATTAAGGGGGAAGTACATAGCTGGTAAATCTGCAGCAAATGATTCCTCCAAATTATTTCAAGCAAAAGGACAATATTATTTTGGTTCAACTGGTCCTGTTTCCTGCCATATTTTGGAGGAATCACGGCACTCCAATGTACTAAAAGTATACTATCCCCTTAAACTAAGTTGTGTTAATACGGAAACAACATCGAAGGAATTGGCCTACTGTAAATTTGTCTATGCAGTCAGTGTCATTGGTTGTATCGTGTTAATTTCAGCAATACTCCCAAGCCCTGTGTGTGTGTGTGTGTGTGTGTGTGTGTGTGTGTGTGTGAAGTGAGCGTTGACTTATAATAGGTCAGCTACTCTGTATAACATGAAAGTAATTATAAAGACATTACAACCAACGTCAATTATAGGAAAAAAAAATACTATCCACTAATAGCTGAATGATTCAGACTGTGAGAGACTGATTTACTAAGATTATCAATGAATGAGATAAGTGTCAAAAAGTTACTAGAAACCCTTGAAGATCCACATATCCTGGAAAGCAGACATGTACAGCTACAATAAATATCCACCAACACTTTACTTCCATCGTAGGAAATATTTTGGTGTTGATTTTGCAGCACCTCATAACGATATTTGAATAGGTTGAGTTGACGTTAGGTGTTGTATAATTATATTTTGATATGATAATGATTTATTTGCACGATAGAAGAAAAGTGTCAATGGTTATTTAATTGTGGCTGTACAGTGCATTTAAACAACTAAGATACAAATAACCCCTATCTTAGGGGAAAGTATACTTTTGGTACATTAATGCCTCTTGATTCCTCCAAACCATGCCAGGAAACAGGACCAGATTAACAAAAATAATAGTTATCTGCTTCTTGGAATAGTTTGGAGGAATCAGTTGCTCAAAATTTGCGTTACATATTACGTTGATAATACTACAGAACCTTGAAATCAGACCAATTAATAAGCTTCTTTTCTCATCCTTAATAATCACTGGCAATATTCAATTCCAGTTTAGGAGGCATATCTATTGAACAATATATGAAAATAATGAACTTTGTCTAGTGTGATTTCTTGGTTATCAAACACTGACTGAACCATAGTATCGTCCTCAGAAACATGTTCCAATTTCTATGAATTTAGTCCAAAATGATGTACTGTCTTCCAGCCTCGAGAACAGTGCTAGTTGGACCTTGAGACTGGAATTGTATTTAATTAAAGAAATAACAAATAATAATCTAACCACAGTACGCAAAAATTGGGAACAATATTTCATTATACTTCTTTGATAAATGATATAATATTATACATTCATTAATACACATGTAATGTATAACCATTCTGTCACCCTGCCATGAGATCAGCCTAGTACGGCTCTTATATAAGATAAATCCAATAAACACTACTTTATTGTACACATACAGAGCAATACTCAACGTTCATTTATTTTGCCAAGCTGTTTTTCAGTATCCATCGTCTGAGGAGTCAGAATGTTTCATTTTTTTTTTTTTTTTACCTTGTGTACCAGGTTCCTAAAATGAAGGTCTTCTACATCACAAGATCACTTTTCTGTATTTGTGTATGTTACTAAAGTCGCCGGGAGATCTGCCTGCTTTTAATGGTATAGGCCTTATGAAAATAATGTGTTAGGTATATTTTACTCTGAAAAATTGTTCAAATACAGTAATACAGTAAATAGGTTCTCAATCCCCTTAAAAGTACATTACTACCCTGGCCTACTGTGTGATGACTTAGTATTGGCTCGCTACCTCTTACCTTCACTATCCAATTATCCTCAGAATCAAACAGTACAACTAAACTTGACAAATCATATGTAATGTTGATTATTTTCATGGTATTCTCTTTTGCTATTTTGCACCTGTGAATCTTAGACTTGATGTAAAGGGTATTTTTTTCAAGGGGGAAGTATATTGCTGGTAAATCTGCAACAAATGGTTCCTCCAAATTATTCCAAGCAACAGGACACCATTATTTTGGTTCATCTGGTCTTGTTTCCTGGTATATTTTGGAGGAATCACATTTACTAAAAGTATTCTATCCCCTTAAACTAGGATGTGTTTGTACAGAAACAACATCGAAGGAATTGGGTTACTGAAAATTTGTCTATTATTGACAGTAAGTGTATGCAGTCAGTGTCAATAGGTTGTATCGTATTTATTTCAGCCTATGCTCCCAAGCCCTATGTGTGTGTGTGTGTGTGTGTGAAGTGAGCTTTTACTTACTACAGGTAGACTACTCTTCATAACCAACGTCAGTTATAGGAATAAATACTGTCCACTGATAGCTAAATGATTCAGACTGTGAGAGATGAAATTTACTAAGATTACCAATGAATGAGATTAGAGTCAAACAGTTGCTAAAAACCCTTGAAGATCCACATATCCTGGCAAACAGACATGTACAGTCAGCCTCAGAAATTTGTACACAGAGCATTAGTTACAAGGGGTTATTATTCTGCACATAATATATACTGTAGGAATTGTTCTGCTGACTGATTCAAGTATTAGCCAAACAACATTAATCCGGTACTAGAAAAGTTTGGTGTAAGGTAATTAAAGTACTAACTTTTCTAGTTTCTAAATGGATCACAGTGGTGTATACGAATTCCTGAGGTCGACTGTACAGCCACAATCAAATATCCACCAACAATTTCCTTCCATCGTAGTAAATATCTTGGTGAAAAAAAAAAAAATATGTGTATGATTTTGAAGCACCTCATAATAATAATAATTGAGGGGGTTGAGTTGACGTAAGGTGTTGTATGATTATATTTTGATGTGATATTGATTTACTTGCACGATGGAAGGAAAGTGTTGGTGGTTATTTGATTGTGGCTATACAGTTCATTAAAGAAACTAAGCTACTAATAACCCCTATCTTAGGGCACAGTATAATTTTGGTACATTAGGGCTCTTGATTCCTACAAATTATGCCAGGAAACAGGACCAGATTAACAAAATTAATGGTGGTCTGTTGCTTCGAATAGTTTGGAGGAATCAGTTGCTCCATATTTGTGTTGTGTATTGCGTTGATATTACTACATAACCTTCAATTCAAACCAATTAATAAGCTTCTTTTCTCATTCTTAAATAAGCAGTGTCAATGTTCATGTCTGGTTTAGGAAGTAAATCTATTTAATAAAAATTAAAAATAATGAACCTTGTCTAGTGTGATTTCTTGGTTATCAAACACTGACTGAACCATTGTATCGTCCTCAGAAACATGTTCCAATTTCTATGAATATAGTCCATAATGATGTACTGTCTTCCAGCCTCGAGAATAGTGCTATTTAGACCTTGAGACTGGAATTGTATTTAAAGGAATTAAAAATAATAATCTAACTACAGTACACAACAATTGGGAACAATATTTCATTATACTTCTTTGATAAATGATATAATATTATACATTCATTAATACACATAATATGTATAACCATTCTGTCACCCTGCCCTGAGATCAGCCTAGTACGGCTCTTATATAAGATAAATCCAATAAACACTACTTTATTGTACACATACAGAGCAATACTCAACGTTCATTTATTTTGCCAAGCTGCTTTTCAGTATCCATCGTCTGAGGTGTCAGAATGTTTCATTTTTTTTTTTTTTTTACCTTGTGTACCAGGTTCCTAAAATGAAGGTCTTCTACATCACAAGATCACTTTTCTGTATTTGTGTATGTTACTAAAGTCGCCGTGTGACCTGCCTGCTTGTCGCTGATTTTAATGGTACCGGTATAGGCCTTATGAAAATAATGTGTTTAGGTATATTTTACTCTGAAAAATTGTCCAAATACAGTAATACAGTAAATAGGTTCTCGATTCTCTTGAAAATACCTTACTACCCTGGCCTACTATCAGATGACTTAGTATTGGCTCACTACCTCTTACATTGACTATCCAATTATCCTCAGAATCAAACAGTACAACTAAACTTGACAAATCTTATGTATTGTTGATTATTTTCATGGTATTCTTCTTTGGTATTTTGCACCTGTGAATCGTAGACTTGATGTAAAGGGTATTTTTTTCAAGGGGGAAGTATATTGCTGGTAAATCTGCAACAAATGGTTCCTCCAAATTATTCCAAGCAACAGGACACCATTATTTTGGTTCATCTGGTCTTGTTTCCTGGTATATTTTGGAGGAATCACATTTACTAAAAGTATTCTATCCCCTTAAACTAGGAAATGTTTGTAAAGAAACAACGTCGAAGGAATTGGGTTACTGAAAATTTGTCTATTCTTGACAGTAAGTGTATGCAGTCAGTGTCAATAGGTTGTATCGTATTTATTTCAGCCTATGCTCCCAAGCCCTATGTGTGTGTGTGTGTGTGTGTGTGAAGTGACCTTTGATTTACTACAGGTAGGCTACTCTGTATAACATGAAGGTAAAGACATTATAACCAACGTCAGTTATAGGAAAAAAATACTGTCCACTGATAGCTAAATGATTCAGACTGTGAGAGACTGATTTACTGATGAATGAGATAAGAGTCATACAATTGCTATAAACCCTTGAAGATCCACATAACCTGGCAAGCAGACATGTACAGTCAGCCTCAGAAATTTGTACACAGAGCATTAGTTACAAGGGGTTATTATTCTGCACATATATACTGTAGGCATTGTTCTGCTGACTGATTCAAGTATTAGCCAAACAACATTAATCCGGTACTGTACTAGAAAAGTTTGGTGTAAGGTAATTAAAGTACCGTACTAACTTTTCTAGTTTCTAAATGGGTCACAGTGGTGTATACGAATTCCTGAGGTCGACTGTACAGCCACAATCAAATATCCACCAACAATTTCCTTCCATCGTAGTAAATATCTTGGTATTAAAAAAAAAAAAAAAAAAAACGTGTATGATTTTGCAGCACCTCATAATAATAATAATAATTGAGGGGGTTGAGTTGACGTAAGGTGTTGTATGATTATATTTTGATATGATACTGATTTACTTGCACGATGGAAGGAAAGTGTTGGTGGTTATTTGATTGTGGCTATACAGTTCATTAAAGAAACTAAGCTATTAATAACCCCTATTTTAGGGCAAAGTATACTTTTGGTACATTAGGGCCTCTTAATTCCTACATACTGTGCCAGGAAACAGGACCAGATTAACAAAATTAATGGTGGTTGGTTGCTTGGAATAGTTTGGAGGAATCAGTTGCTCCATATTTGCGTTGTGTATTGCGTTGATATTACTACATGACCTTCAATTCAAACCAATTAATAACCTTCTTTTCTCATTCTTAAATAACCAGTGTCAATGTTCATGTCTGGTTTAGGAAGTAAATCTATTGAACAAAAAATAAAAATAATGAACCTTGTCTAGTGTGATTTCTTGGTTATCAAACACTGACTGAACCATTGTATCGTCCTCAGAAACATGTTCCAATTTCTATAAATTTAGTCCATAATGATGTACTGTCTTCCAGCCTCGAGAACAGTGCTAGTTGGACCTTGAGACTGGAATTGTATTCAAAGGAATAAAAAATAATAATCTAACCACAGTACGCAACAATTGGGAACAATATATCATTATACTTCTTTGATAAATTATATAATATTATACATTTCATTAATACACATATAATGTATAACCATTCTGTCACCCTGCCATGAGATCAGTCTAGTACGGCTCTTACATAAAGTAAATCCAATAAACACTACTTTATTGTACACATACAGAGCAATACTCAACCTTCATTATAATGCCAGAATTGAATGCCAGAATATATTGTTAATAACAGGAAACTCCTTCAGAGACAGATACCAAGTCTTGTGCTTGGAATATAATTGTTTTTGTAAGCACAGGCACAACTTGAGACCAGTGCCATCATTTGATTCCACCTGCACCATTAATTGATTCCAGTACCATCTCTTCATCTTAATGCCAATATTGGGTAGAAATGACATATATATGAGACCAATGTTGTTTTCTGTGATAATTGCCTTCTCTTGGAACGAGTGACATCAATGCATATCAGTGCCTACTAGGTGTTGAGGTCATCATTTGAGAAACATGTCATCTCTTGAAACAAGTATAATATTTAGAGACTGTTGTGTCAGCCATGTTATTATAGCAGTGTTATCCTTTGAAACACTGTCACCTTTATAGATCATCACTTAATTAAGGGACTAATATACTTTTGGTACTTTAAAGCGTCTTAATTCCTCCAAAGTATGCCGGAAACAGGACCAGATTAACATAAATAATGATGGCCGTTGCTTGGAATGGTCTGGAGTAATTATTTGCTCCTGATTTACCAACACTGTAGTTACTGTACTATCCCCATTAAATTACTGCCAGTTTTCAAGATCAGTGTCGTTCATAGAAACTAATACAAATTTAGATAAGAAATGGCAAACTAGAAATGATGCTTGATTCTGTTTCTTCGTGTGTACAATTACAGGATAGATATTTCATAAATAATACTCAAGTCCATACCTCTTGATTCCCTAAAATATCCCTTCTAAAGATAATAATTTGACGAGCAGTGACTCAGCCCAGGATATACCTACTGAAAGCCTAAACCAAATTTTCATAATCACTTCGCCAACTTATGACATTATTCATCAAGGTAAGTTTTGACATTATTCATCAAGGTTAGGTACAGTTGCAGTCATCTTAATCATTTCTCTCAGGAGTGATAATGACCTTTTGCTACCATAATTAATTTTACAGAGGACCTTAATGTGTTGAACTGTGTTGATTAGTAAAGGAAGGATAATATGCCCAGTGTGAAACCACCACTAATGCTCTCTTATTGTCAAATGGGAGGGCTATACTGAATCATCCAAATTATGCCACGAAACAGATTCTCTATTAGTTGCATTGAGGTCATATATTTCCTGGCATAGTTTGGAAGAATCAGCAGCATTCCAATTTGCCAACAAGACAATCTCCTTATGAGGAAATATATATTTTTTGGGTGGGCTACTGATTCCTCCAAATTATGCCACGAAACAGATCCTTCATTAAACATACATTGAGGTCATATATTTCCAGGCATAGTTTGGAAGAATTAGTAGCCTTCCAATTTGCCCAAAAGTCAGTCTCCTTTAATTTAGGGGAGATTCTCGTGTTGGTAAACTAGAAGGCTACTGATTTCTCCCAACTTTACCAGAAAACGGACACCTTCAATGGTACACTCGTGATACATAATTTCTGACCGCAGTGTGAGGAGCAGAAAGCTTCGAATCACCTGGGGGTATTGCTCATTTCCCCACTCAGTACACATATAGAGGCTGAGTTCGAATGCAGGGTATGTATATGTGGTGCCTGCCGTTGCCGTTCGTCTCTGGTCAGGCATTAAGTATCACGAGTGTACTAATAGAGTGTCTGTTTTTCGTGGCATAGTTTGGATGATTCAGAGACCTTCCAATTCACAAACAAAAGAATCTCCTCTTCAATGGAACTTCCTTTAACTATTGATGCTTGTGTAGTCTACAATTCAACATATACAAGTCTTTATGAACTAAATTACAAACATTAACTAACCAACTACCTGATTTATCCATATTATTAACCTAACTAACTAACTAACTAACCAACTAGGCCTACCTGACTTGCCCATATCATTTACCTTACTAACTAACTAACTAACTAACTCACCAACTACCTGACATATTCATATAATTAACCTTACTAACTAACTAACTAACTAACTCCCTGACATATCCATATTATTAATCTTACTAACTAACCAACTACCTGACATATTCATATCATTAACCTTACAAACTAACTAACAAAATACCTGACTTGTCCATATTATTAATCTTACTAACTAACTAATTAACCAATTACCTTACTTGTCAATATTATTAACCTTACTAACTATCTTACTAACTAACCAATAACCTTAATAACTAACTAACTAATTAACTAACCAACTATCTGACTTGTCAATATTAATAACCTTACTAACTAACTAACTAACTAATTAACCAACCAACTAATTAACCACCTACCTGACTTATCCATATTACTAACTAACCAACTAACTAACTAACTAACCAACTACAAGAGTTTTCATATAATAAAACCCTTCACTTGATACATGACTAACTTACTAACTGAACAACAAAGATCTAACAAACAGTCAAACATAAAACTAATACTTAATCTAACCATCTACTCCATCTACATCTATTTAATTAAGGGGGTAATTCACTTTTGTTCCATTGGAGTGCCTTTATTCCTCCCAAGTATATATGCCAGGAAACAGGACCGGATGAACAAAAATAATGGTGTTCTGTTTCTTGGAATATTTTGGAGGAATCGTTTACACCAGATTTATCAACAGCAAATTCCTCCCTTAACTACCGACGTATATGTACAGTCGGCAAAAAAAGTAGCCTATTGAAACCACCCTTATATTGATATTAAATATTATTATTATCCATAATGGGGGTTCCAATATTTTTTTGACCGACTGTACCTATATACTTAACTACCTAACTACAGGAATATCTATACCTAATACTAATTATCTACCAAAATACCTAACTACCTAACTAACTACCTATCTATTACGTAACTATCTACCAAATTACATAAATATCTATCGAATTAACTACCAAACTATCAAGCCAATTACCGAATTAACTAACCAACTACCTAACTATTTAATTACAAACTATCTACCAAATTACCAAAATATCTATCGAGTTAACTACTAAACTATCAAGCCAATTACCGAATTAACTACCCAACAACTTAACTACCTAACCATCTACCGAATTAACTACCTAACTACCTCACTATCTACCGAATTAACTACCCAACTACCTAACCATCTACCAAATTAACTACCCAACTACCTAACTACCTAACCATCTACCGAATTAACTACCCAACTACCTATCTACCAAATTAACTACCCAACAACCTAACTATCTACCAAATTAACTACCCAACAACCTAACTACCTAAATACCTAACTATCTACCAAATTAACTACCCAACTACCTAACTACCTAACCATCTACCAAATTAACTACCCAACTACCTAACCATCTACCAAATTAACTACCCAACTATCTACCAAATTAACTACCCAACCATCTACCAAATTAACTACCCAACTACCTAACTAGCTGAGGATGTGTAGGGTGTGTCAGCCCAGAACACGATAATTACATCTTAATCTAATAATGAGGGACCTGAACCTTGGCCCCAAATGCTTGCAGAACTCCGCCTTCTCTATTAAATTAAGGAGAAATGGATAGAATAATGCCATCAACTCTTTTTATAACAATTTTTTTTTTTTTTTTTTTTTTTTTTGTATTCCGGAAAGGTTAGGAGTTTTGTTTGTTAGTTGTTATAGAATTCTGATAGACAGACTAAGAATTTTAAAAAGGTCATACATTTGAATAGTCATACATTTTGAATAAGTCATACATTTTGAATAGATCATATAAACAACACAGTGTCTCTGAGTGAGTGTGTTTCAATAGTTAATGCTCACAGTGTCAAATATCATCGTTGGATAAGTGTAGAGGTTGGATTGAAGGGTTTAATTAATGTACCTATCTATGAGTGGCGCGCGACTTGACACTCTCCATGCAGTCATATAAACCTACATTGGAAAAGTACTACGGTAATTAAATGTCTAAAGTCTAACCCACGGTAATTAAATGTCTAAAGTCTAACCCAAGCAGCTCTTAAAGTTTACGGCTCAGCTTGTTTGTTTGTTTGTTACTTTGGGTTGTATGAGAGAGAACAACATCCTGCATGGTGTGAATTGCTATCATATTATTATTATTATTTATGAAAAAAATATTCGTTCATTAATTATAATTAGTGTAATTAGTGTGTGTATACTACCCTACTCCCCTTCAGCACGAAAGGGTTCAATATTGAAATATGATATTATATTTTCCTGCATGTGTGTGTGTGTGTGTGTGTGTGCCTGTGTACAAACGCTTTCACAGCTTCACTTGTTTTGAGAAGCATAATAAAGAATTTACATACATCTGCCCCCCAGAACTAACCGCCAAATATTCATCCATGCCAAATTCACAACACTTTTAAATGTGGAAACTCGTGGCACTGTATACATTATTACAAGTGACAGAATACCCCATTGAAACATGTAGTCGGTATGCATAGTGGTGTCGACCCTTTGAACATCTTTTACCCCGGTCAAAAAGGCATGCAAAAATTAAACCCGGCCAAGTTAAATATTGAGGCCGCCTGTCCGCCATTTTCTTTTTGGCCGAGTTGGCTGGCTGGCTGGCTGGCTGGCTGGCTGAGAGAGAACGAGAGGGGAGTGTTGCCGAGGGGAGTGAGGGTTGAGGGGAGAGGGACGAGGTGAGAACTGCGCCTGCCCATAAACGCCCATCGCTACAGACAGCTCCCTGTAAATAGCTTATCACTGCATGCTCCTCCCTCATCAGCCTCTCCCTTACCCTTTTCCGCCTCTTCCGCCTCTCCCTCACCCTTGGCTGCCTCTCCCTGACCTCCCTCCTCCTCCTCCTGCACCCTGACTCGTTCGTTCGTACCCTGAGTAAATTTTTTTTCTTCGTTCTAGGGGCCTTGTTGTTCTCTATTATTTTTCACTGTCCCTTTACGTCAATTCGTTTATCTATATTCTCACACATTTCCCTGCCTGCCTGTCTCTCCTTCACCCTCTCCTCATGCCTTTCCTCTTCCCTTCCCTTCTTCATTTCCTTCCAACTATCCCTTTTCCTTCTCTCTAATGTCGCTCACCCTCACCTCTCTCTCTCTCTCTCTCTCTCTCTCTCTCTCTCTCTCTCTCTCTCTCTCTCTTCTTTTATCTCTCTTCCTCTCCTCCTTCTCCCTCTCCGTGCAAGCTCATCCATCCTCTCTCCCTCCTCCTCCTCCTCCTCTCTTATTCCATTCCACCTCTCATCCATTTAGTTCCTCTCTTCCATTCCCTTCCCCCTCCTCCACTTATCTCTTCCTCTCTCGTTTCTTCCTTCCCTTCTCTTCCTCTTCCTCCCCTCCTCCTCGCCGACCCTCTCTCTCTCTTCCTGTCTCCAGCCTCTAAATCTGATCCATCACCTCGTGTTTGGGGACCCGCCAGACTGATGGTGATGAGAGAGAGAGAGAGAGAGAGAGAGAGAGAGAGAGAGAGAGAGAGAGAGAGAGAGAGAGAGAGAGAGAGAGAGAGAGAGAGAGAGAGAGAGAGAGAGAGAGACCAACACACACACACACACACAGAGAGAGAGAGAGAGAGAGAGAGAGAGAGAGAGAGAGAGAGAGAGAGAGAGAGAGAGAGAGAGAGAGAGAGAGAGACTGACTTACTGTATATGATGAAAATGGTGATGATGATGATGATGGTGATGTTGGTAGTGTGGGTGGTGATGATAACGACACAAAACACACACACACATATATATAATTATACATAAACACTTACACACACACACTTGATTATGTATGGCAACTCACCTCACATAATTATACTCATATGCATATTTTCTTTTTCTTTTTTATTCCTCCAAATTTTTTTCATGGGATAAAAAAGTAAATAACTGATATGTGCAGTAAGAAAATAAACTGCCTTACTAAAAAAATGTTACAAAATCATCCAGACTTAATATAATACAAAATTTTAGTAATGAAATCAGACAAACATGTTCAATGTCTTATACAGAAATAAGTTTAGATTAATGAATGCATAGTGGTAGTGATGAAAGGCCCAGAAATATTTAATGTATTATTAAAACATATGAAATTTCTTTATTAATGTGTACTTTGTCTTCACACACACACACACACACACACACACACACACACACAGTATATTAAGACACATGTAGAGAGAGGTTACAATTTGGTTAAATATGTAAAATATACTAATATTAATGAAAGTTTAGTTAATCTTACTAAAGTCTTAATCACTGCATAATGACTTAAATGAAATGAAAGTATATTAATTACATTATAGCTGACTACTGTAGTTATAGTGAAAAATTTCGAGTTTTACTTTTTAATAAAAATTCAAAGGTCACGAATATTTTCGCATAACTAGCATATAATGATCAGAAAAAAAAACTTTAAAAAAAACATTAAATCATTTGGAATTACAATCTCCTTCACAGGAGTATGGAAAGTATATTGGAATTTTCAGTGTATTTGTATATGAATTAGCCGATTAAAATAGTAGTACTGTTCTAATGATGGAATTATATACTGTTAATAAGGTTACTATGTGTAATATATATAGTATAATATACATAATATACATGTATATTATACATGTTACTAGCCTTAGCTTAAAGTTTGTTAGTTAATGCTTCATTAGAGGATACTGAGTAATGAATGGATACTGAGTAATGAATGGATACTGAGTAATGAATGGATACTGAGTAATGAATGGATACTGAGTTATGAATGGATACTGAGTTATGAATGGATACTGAGTTATGAATGGATACTGAGTTATGAATGGATACTAAGTTATGAATGGATACTGAGTAATGAATGGATACTAAGTTATGAATGGATACTGAGTTATGAATGGATGTATAGATGCTCACATTGATATTTAATTGATACTTATAACTCTAGCCCTTGATGTGCTTATCAAGGATAGGTCAGGGTTGAACAAATTATCCCTACCAGGAATCGACCCCCATAGGCTACCAACTATAAGACAAGAAAGCTACCCACTAGGCCATGCCAGGTTTTTTATACTTCTGGACTGGTTAAGCAAATTACACCACCCGGAAATTGAATCTTAGCCAAGCAACTGTAAGACAAGAAAGCTACAGTCAAGAGGTGAAGGAATAATAAAAAAAAAAAAAAAAAAAAAAAAAAAAAAAAAAAAAAAAAAATCATACTAATTTTTTTTCTGAATTGGTCAACTATGCACCCTTCATTTAACGGGAGATTCTTTTGGTGGAAATTGGAGGCCTACTGATTTCTCCAAACTATGCCACGAAACAGTATCCTCATTGAAGTAACCTTGAGTTTGGAGGAATCACAGACCTTCCAACTGACCAACAAGAGAATCTCCCCTTAAGGTCCCTGCATGTGATCGTGTATGAGACTTGGTGGCTTCTGATTCCTCCTGCCTATGCCACGAAAACAAGCTCCTTCCATATAGGTGGTGTTTCGTGGCAATGTTTGAAGGACTCGC
>JAWQEG010004344.1:0-5000 GCA_033782935.1 Petrolisthes cinctipes
ACCTAACCTAACCTAACCTAACCTAACCTAACCTAACCTAACCTAACCTAACCTAACCTAACCTAACCTAACCTAACCTAACCTAACCTAACCTAACCTAACCTAACCTAACCTAACCTAACCTAACCTAACCTAACCTAACCTAACCTAACCTAACCTAACCTAACCTAACCTAACCTAACCTAACCTAACCTAACCTAACCTAACCTAACCTAACCTAACCTAACCTAACCTAACCTAACCTAACCTAACCTAACCTAACCTAACCTAACCTAACCTAACCTAACCTAACCTAACCTAACCTAACCTAACCTAACCTAACCTAACCTAACCTAACCTAACCTAACCTAACCTAACCTAACCTAACCTAACCTAACCTAACCTAACCTAACCTAACCTAACCTAACCTAACCTAACCTAACCTAACCTAACCTAACCTAACCTAACCTAACCTAACCTAACCTAACCTAACCTAACCTAACCTAACCTAACCTAACCTAACCTAACCTAACCTAACCTAACCTAACCTAACCTAACCTAACCTAACCTAACCTAACCTAACCTAACCTAACCTAACCTAACCTAACCTAACCTAACCTAACCTAACCTAACCTAACCTAACCTAACCTAACCTAACCTAACCTAACCTAACCTAACCTAACCTAACCTAACCTAACCTAACCTAACCTAACCTAACCTAACCTAACCTAACCTAACCTAACCTAACCTAACCTAACCTAACCTAACCTAACCTAACCTAACCTAACCTAACCTAACCTAACCTAACCTAACCTAACCTAACCTAACCTAACCTAACCTAACCTAACCTAACCTAACCTAACCTAACCTAACCTAACCTAACCTAACCTAACCTAACCTAACCTAACCTAACCTAACCTAACCTAACCTAACCTAACCTAACCTAACCTAACCTAACCTAACCTAACCTAACCTAACCTAACCTAACCTAACCTAACCTAACCTAACCTAACCTAACCTAACCTAACCTAACCTAACCTAACCTAACCTAACCTAACCTAACCTAACCTAACCTAACCTAACCTAACCTAACCTAACCTAACCTAACCTAACCTAACCTAACCTAACCTAACCTAACCTAACCTAACCTAACCTAACCTAACCTAACCTAACCTAACCTAACCTAACCTAACCTAACCTAACCTAACCTAACCTAACCTAACCTAACCTAACCTAACCTAACCTAACCTAACCTAACCTAACCTAACCTAACCTAACCTAACCTAACCTAACCTAACCTAACCTAACCTAACCTAACCTAACCTAACCTAACCTAACCTAACCTAACCTAACCTAACCTAACCTAACCTAACCTAACCTAACCTAACCTAACCTAACCTAACCTAACCTAACCTAACCTAACCTAACCTAACCTAACCTAACCTAACCTAACCTAACCTAACCTAACCTAACCTAACCTAACCTAACCTAACCTAACCTAACCTAACCTAACCTAACCTAACCTAACCTAACCTAACCTAACCTAACCTAACCTAACCTAACCTAACCTAACCTAACCTAACCTAACCTAACCTAACCTAACCTAACCTAACCTAACCTAACCTAACCTAACCTAACCTAACCTAACCTAACCTAACCTAACCTAACCTAACCTAACCTAACCTAACCTAACCTAACCTAACCTAACCTAACCTAACCTAACCTAACCTAACCTAACCTAACCTAACCTAACCTAACCTAACCTAACCTAACCTAACCTAACCTAACCTAACCTAACCTAACCTAACCTAACCTAACCTAACCTAACCTAACCTAACCTAACCTAACCTAACCTAACCTAACCTAACCTAACCTAACCTAACCTAACCTAACCTAACCTAACCTAACCTAACCTAACCTAACCTAACCTAACCTAACCTAACCTAACCTAACCTAACCTAACCTAACCTAACCTAACCTAACCTAACCTAACCTAACCTAACCTAACCTAACCTAACCTAACCTAACCTAACCTAACCTAACCTAACCTAACCTAACCTAACCTAACCTAACCTAACCTAACCTAACCTAACCTAACCTAACCTAACCTAACCTAACCTAACCTAACCTAACCTAACCTAACCTAACCTAACCTAACCTAACCTAACCTAACCTAACCTAACCTAACCTAACCTAACCTAACCTAACCTAACCTAACCTAACCTAACCTAACCTAACCTAACCTAACCTAACCTAACCTAACCTAACCTAACCTAACCTAACCTAACCTAACCTAACCTAACCTAACCTAACCTAACCTAACCTAACCTAACCTAACCTAACCTAACCTAACCTAACCTAACCTAACCTAACCTAACCTAACCTAACCTAACCTAACCTAACCTAACCTAACCTAACCTAACCTAACCTAACCTAACCTAACCTAACCTAACCTAACCTAACCTAACCTAACCTAACCTAACCTAACCTAACCTAACCTAACCTAACCTAACCTAACCTAACCTAACCTAACCTAACCTAACCTAACCTAACCTAACCTAACCTAACCTAACCTAACCTAACCTAACCTAACCTAACCTAACCTAACCTAACCTAACCTAACCTAACCTAACCTAACCTAACCTAACCTAACCTAACCTAACCTAACCTAACCTAACCTAACCTAACCTAACCTAACCTAACCTAACCTAACCTAACCTAACCTAACCTAACCTAACCTAACCTAACCTAACCTAACCTAACCTAACCTAACCTAACCTAACCTAACCTAACCTAACCTAACCTAACCTAACCTAACCTAACCTAACCTAACCTAACCTAACCTAACCTAACCTAACCTAACCTAACCTAACCTAACCTAACCTAACCTAACCTAACCTAACCTAACCTAACCTAACCTAACCTAACCTAACCTAACCTAACCTAACCTAACCTAACCTAACCTAACCTAACCTAACCTAACCTAACCTAACCTAACCTAACCTAACCTAACCTAACCTAACCTAACCTAACCTAACCTAACCTAACCTAACCTAACCTAACCTAACCTAACCTAACCTAACCTAACCTAACCTAACCTAACCTAACCTAACCTAACCTAACCTAACCTAACCTAACCTAACCTAACCTAACCTAACCTAACCTAACCTAACCTAACCTAACCTAACCTAACCTAACCTAACCTAACCTAACCTAACCTAACCTAACCTAACCTAACCTAACCTAACCTAACCTAACCTAACCTAACCTAACCTAACCTAACCTAACCTAACCTAACCTAACCTAACCTAACCTAACCTAACCTAACCTAACCTAACCTAACCTAACCTAACCTAACCTAACCTAACCTAACCTAACCTAACCTAACCTAACCTAACCTAACCTAACCTAACCTAACCTAACCTAACCTAACCTAACCTAACCTAACCTAACCTAACCTAACCTAACCTAACCTAACCTAACCTAACCTAACCTAACCTAACCTAACCTAACCTAACCTAACCTAACCTAACCTAACCTAACCTAACCTAACCTAACCTAACCTAACCTAACCTAACCTAACCTAACCTAACCTAACCTAACCTAACCTAACCTAACCTAACCTAACCTAACCTAACCTAACCTAACCTAACCTAACCTAACCTAACCTAACCTAACCTAACCTAACCTAACCTAACCTAACCTAACCTAACCTAACCTAACCTAACCTAACCTAACCTAACCTAACCTAACCTAACCTAACCTAACCTAACCTAACCTAACCTAACCTAACCTAACCTAACCTAACCTAACCTAACCTAACCTAACCTAACCTAACCTAACCTAACCTAACCTAACCTAACCTAACCTAACCTAACCTAACCTAACCTAACCTAACCTAACCTAACCTAACCTAACCTAACCTAACCTAACCTAACCTAACCTAACCTAACCTAACCTAACCTAACCTAACCTAACCTAACCTAACCTAACCTAACCTAACCTAACCTAACCTAACCTAACCTAACCTAACCTAACCTAACCTAACCTAACCTAACCTAACCTAACCTAACCTAACCTAACCTAACCTAACCTAACCTAACCTAACCTAACCTAACCTAACCTAACCTAACCTAACCTAACCTAACCTAACCTAACCTAACCTAACCTAACCTAACCTAACCTAACCTAACCTAACCTAACCTAACCTAACCTAACCTAACCTAACCTAACCTAACCTAACCTAACCTAACCTAACCTAACCTAACCTAACCTAACCTAACCTAACCTAACCTAACCTAACCTAACCTAACCTAACCTAACCTAACCTAACCTAACCTAACCTAACCTAACCTAACCTAACCTAACCTAACCTAACCTAACCTAACCTAACCTAACCTAACCTAACCTAACCTAACCTAACCTAACCTAACCTAACCTAACCTAACCTAACCTAACCTAACCTAACCTAACCTAACCTAACCTAACCTAACCTAACCTAACCTAACCTAACCTAACCTAACCTAACCTAACCTAACCTAACCTAACCTAACCTAACCTAACCTAACCTAACCTAACCTAACCTAACCTAACCTAACCTAACCTAACCTAACCTAACCTAACCTAACCTAACCTAACCTAACCTAACCTAACCTAACCTAACCTAACCTAACCTAACCTAACCTAACCTAACCTAACCTAACCTAACCTAACCTAACCTAACCTAACCTAACCTAACCTAACCTAACCTAACCTAACCTAACCTAACCTAACCTAACCTAACCTAACCTAACCTAACCTAACCTAACCTAACCGAACCTAACCTAACCTAACCTAACCTAACCTAACCTAACCTAACCTAACCTAACCTAACCTAACCTAACCTAACCTAACCTAACCTAACCTAACCTAACCTAACCTAACCTAACCTAACCTAACCTAACCTAACCTAACCTAACCTAACCTAACCTAACCTAACCTAACCTAACCTAACCTAACCTAACCTAACCTAACCTAACCTA
>JAWQEG010004344.1:25000-27500 GCA_033782935.1 Petrolisthes cinctipes
GGTTTGAGGTTATGTGAGGTTAGGTTTGAGGTTAGTTTAAGTTAGGTTAGGTTTGAGGTTAGGTTAGGTTTGAGGTTAGGTTAGGTTAGGTTATTTTTGAGGTTAGGTTAGGTTAGGTTAGGTTTGAGGTTAGGTTAGGTTAGGTTAGGTTTGAGGTTAGGTTAGGTTAGGTTAGGTTTGAGATTAGGTTAGGTTAGGTTAGGTTTGAGGTTAGGTTAGGTTAGGTTTGAGGTTAGGTTAGGTTAGGTTAGGTTTGAGGTTAGGTTAGGTTTGAGGTTAGGTTAGGTTAGGTTTGAGGTTAGGTTAGGTTAGGTTTGAGGTTAGGTTAGGTTAGGTTAGGTTTGAGGTTAGGTTAGGTTAGGTTAGGTTTGAGGTTAGGTTAGGTTAGGTTAGGTTTGAGGTTAGGTTAGGTTAGGTTAGGTTTGAGATTAGGTTAGGTTAGGTTAGGTTTGAGGTTAGGTTAGGTTAGGTTTGAGGTTCGGTTAGGTTAGGTTAGGTTTGAGGTTAGGTTAGGTTAGGTTTTAGGTTAGGTTAGGTTAGGTTAGGTTTGAGGTTAGGTTAGGTTTGAGGTTAGGTTAGGTTAGGTTTGAGGTTAGGTTAGGTTAGGTTAGGTTTGAGGTTAGGTTAGGTTAGGTTTGAGGTTAGGTTAGGTTAGGTTAGGTTTGAGGTTAGGTTAGGTTAGGTTTAAGGTTAGGTTAGGTTAGGTTAGGTCTGAGGTTTGGTTAGGTTAGGTTAGGTTTGAGGTTAGGTTAGGTTAGGTTAGGTTTGAGGTTAGGTTAGGTTAGGTTAGGTTTGAGGTTATGTGAGGTTAGGTTTAAGGTTATGTGAGGTTAGGTTTGAGGTTATGTGAGGTTAGGTTTGAGGTTATGTGAGGTTAGGTTTGAGGTTATGTGAGGTTAGGTTTGAGGTTATGTGAGGTTAGGTTTGAGGTTATGTGAGGTTAGGTTTGAGGTTATGTGAGGTTAGGTTTGAGGTTATGTGAGGTTAGGTTTGAGGTTATGTGAGGTTAGGTTTGAGGTTAGGTTAGGTTAGGTTTGAGGTTATGTGAGGTTAGGTTTGAGGTTATGTGAGGTTAGGTTTGAGGTTATGTGAGGTTAGGTTTGAGGTTATGTGAGGTTAGGCTTGAGGTTATGTGAGGTTAGGTTTGAGGTTATGTGAGGTTAGGTTTGAGGTTATGTGAGGTTAGGTTTGAAGTTATGTGAGGTTAGGTTTGAGGTTATGTGAGGTTAGGTTTAAAGTTATGTGAGGTTAGGTTTGAGGTTATGTGAGGTTAGGTTTGAGGTTATGTGAGGTTAGGTTTGAGGTTATGTGAGGTTAGGTTTGTGATTATGTGAGGTTAGGTTTGAGGTTATGTGAGGTTAGGTTTGAAGTTATGTGAGGTTAGGTATGAGGTTATGTGAGGTTAGGTTTGAGTTTATGTGAGGTTAGGTTTGAGGTTATGTGAGGTTAGGTTTGAGGTTATGTGAGGTTAGGTTTGAGGTTATGTGAGGTTAGGTTTGAGGTTATGTGAGGTTAGGTTTGAGGTTATGTGAGGTTAGGTTTGAGGTTATGTGAGGTTAGGTTTGAGGTTATGTGAGGTTAGGTTTGAGGTTATGTGAGGTTAGTTTAAGTTAGGTTAGGTTTGAGGTTAGGTTAGGTTTGAGGTTAGGTTAGGTTAGGTTATTTTTGAGGTTAGGTTAGGTTAGGTTAGGTTTGAGGTTAGGTTAGGTTAGGTTTGAGGTTAGGTTAGGTTAGGTTTGAGGTTAGGTTAGGTTAGGTTAGGTTTGAGGTTAGGTTAGGTTTGAGGTTAGGTTAGGTTAGGTTAGGTTAGGTTAGGTTAGGTTAGGTTAGGTTTGAGGTTAGGTTAGGTTAGGTTTAAGGTTAGGTTAGGTTAGGTTAGGTTTGAGGTTTGAGGTTATGTGAGGTTAGGTTTGAGTTTATGTGAGGTTAAATTTGAGGTTATGTGAGGTTAGGTTTGAGGTTATGTGAGGTTAGGTTTGAGGTTATGTGAGGTTAGGTTTGAGGTTATGTGAGGTTAAGTTTGAGGTTATGTGAGGTTAGGTTTGAGGTTATGTGAGGTTAGGTTTGAGGTTATGTGAGGTTAGGTTTGAGGTTAGTTTAAGTTAGGTTAGGTTTGAGGTTAGGTTAGGTTAGGTTATTTTTGAGGTTAGGTTAGGTTAGGTTAGGTTTGAGGTTAGGTTAGGTTAGGTTAGGTTTGAGGTTAGGTTAGGTTAGGTTAGGTTTGAGATTAGGTTAGGTTAGGTTAGGTTTGATGTTAGGTTAGGTTAGGTTTTAGGTTAGGTTAGGTTAGGTTAGGTTTGAGGTTAGGTTAGGTTTGAGGTTAGGTTAGGTTAAGTTTGAGGTTAGGTTAGGTTAGGTTAGGTTTGAGGTTAGGTTAGGTTAGGTTAGGTTTGAGGTTAGGTTAGGTTAGGTTAGGGAGGTTAGGTTAGGTTAGGTTTAAGGTTAGGTTAGGTTAGGTTAGGTTTGAGGTTTGGTTAGGTTAGGTTAGGTTTGAGGTTAG
>JAWQEG010004344.1:37500-50000 GCA_033782935.1 Petrolisthes cinctipes
ACCTCACATAACCTCAAACCTAACCTCACATAACCTCAAACCTAACCTCACATAACCTCAAACCTAACCTCACATAACCTCAAACCTAACCTCACATAACCTCAAACCTAACCTCACATAACCTCAAACCTAACCTCACATAACCTCAAACCTAACCACACATAAACTCAAACCTAACCTCACATAACCTCAAACCTAACCTCACATAACTTCAAACCTAACCTCACATAACCTCAAACCTAACCTCACATAACCTCACATAACCTCAAACCTAACCTAACCTAACCTCAAACCTAACCTCACATAACCTCAAACCTAACCTCACATAACCTCAAACCTAACCTCACATAACCTCAAACCTAACCTCACATAACCTCAAACCTAACCTCACATAACCTCAAACCTAACCTCACATAACCTCAAACCTAACCTCACATAACCATAAACCTAACCTCATATAACCTTAAACCTAACCTCACATAACCTCAAACCTAACCTAACCTAACCTAACCTCAAACCTAACTTAACCTAACCTAACCTCAAACCTAACCTAACCTAACCAAACCTCTAACCTAACCTAACCTAACCTAACCTTAAACCTAACCTAACCTAACCTCAAACCTAACCTAACCTAACCTAACCTCAAACCTAACCTAACCTAACCTAACCTCAAACCTAACCTAACCTAACCTAACCTCAAACTTAACCTAACCTAACCTCAAACCTAACCTAACCTCAAACCTAACCTAACCTAACCTAACCTAAAACCTAACCTAACCTAACCTCAAACCTAACCTAACCTAACCTAATCTCAAACCTAACCTAACCTAACCTAACCTCAAACCTAACCTAACCTAACCTAACCTCAAACCTAACCTAACCTAACCTAACCTCAAAAATAACCTAACCTAACCTAACCTCAAACCTAACCTAACTTAAACTAACCTCAAACCTAACCTCACATAACCTCAAACCTAACCTCACATAACCTCAAACCTAAACTCACATAACCTCAAACCTAACCTCACATAACCTCAAACCTAACCTCACATAACCTCAAACCTAACCTCACATAACTTCAAACCTAACCTCACATAACCTCAAACCTAACCTCACATAACCTCAAATTTAACCTCACATAAACTCAAACCTAACCTCACATAACCTCAAACCTCAAACCTAACCTAACCTAACCTAACCTTAAACCTAACCTAACCTAACCTCAAACCTAACCTAACCTAACCTCAAACATAACCTAACCTAACCTAACCTAACCTAACCTAACCTAACCTCAAACCTAACCTAACCTAACCTCAAACCTAACCTAACCTCAAACCTAACCTAACCTAACCTAACCTCAAACCTAACCTAACCTAACCTCAAACCTAACCTAACCTAACCTCAAACCTAACCTAACCTAACCTAATCTCAAACCTAACCTAACCTAACCTAACCTAACCTCAAAAATAACCTAACCTAACCTAACCTCAAACCTAACCTAACCTCAAACCTAACCTAACTTAAACTAACCTCAAACCTAACCTCACATAACCTCAAACCTAACCTCACATAACCTCAAACCTAACCTCACATAACCTCAAACCTAACCTCACATAACCTCAAACCTAACCTCACATAACCTCAAACCTAACCTCACATAACCTCAAACCTAACCTCACATAACCTCAAACCTAACCTCACATAAACTCAAACCTAAACTCACCTAACCTCAAACCTAACCTCACATAACTTCAAACCTAACCTCACATAACCTCAAACCTAACCTCACATAACCTCAAACCTAACCTCACATAACCTCAAACCTAACCTCACATAACCTCAAACCTAACCTCACATAACCTCAAACCTAACCTCACATAACTTTAAACCTAACCTCAAATAACCTCAAACCTAACCTCACATAACCTCAAATTTAACCTCACATAACCTCAAACCTAACCTCACATAACCTCAAACCTAACCTCACATAACCTCAAACCTAACCTCACATAACCTTAAACCTAACCTCACATAACCTCAAACCTAACTTAACCTAACCTAACCTCAAACCTAACCTAACCTAACCTAACCTCAAACCTAACCTAACCTAACCAAACCTCAAACATAACCTAACCTAACCTTAAACCTAACCTAACCTAACCTCAAACCTAACCTAACCTAACCTAACCTCAAACCTAACCTAACCTAACCTAACCTCAAACCTAACCTAACCTAACCTAACCTCAAACCTAACCTAACCTAACCTCAAACCTAACCTAACCTCAAACCTAACCTAACCTAACCTAACCTCAAACCTAACCTAACCTAACCTCAAACCTAACCTAACCTAACCTAATCTCAAACCTAACCTAACCTAACCTAACCTCAAACCTAACCTAACCTAACCTAACCTCAAACCTAACCTAACCTAGCCTAACCTCAAACCTAACCTAACCTAACCTAACCTAACGTCAAACCTAACCTAACCTAACCTCAAGCCTAACCTAACCTAACCTAACCTCAAACCTAACCTAACCTAACCAAACCTCAAACCTAACCTAACCTAACCTAACCTCAAACCTAACCTAACCTAACCTAACCTCAAACCTAACCTAACCTAATCTAACCTCAAACCCAACCTAACCTCAAACCTATCCTAACCTAACCTAACCTCAAACCTAACCTAACCTAACCTAACTTCAAACCTAACCTAACCTAACCTAACCTCAAACCTAACCTAACCTAACCTCAAACCTAACCTAACCTAACCTCAAACCTAACCTAACCTAACCTAACCTCAAACCTAACCTAACCTAACCTAACCTCAAACCTAACCTAACCTAACCTAACCTCAAACCTAACCTAACCTAACCTCAAACCTAACCTAACCTAACCAAACCTCAAACCTAACCTAACCTAACCTAACCTAACCTAACCTAACCTAACCTAACCTAACCTAACCTCAAAAATAACCTAACCTAACCTAACCTCAAACCTAACCTAACTTAAACTAACCTCAAACCTAACCTCACATAACCTCAAACCTAACCTCACATAGCCTAACCTCACATAACTTCAAACCTAACCTCACATAACCTCAGACCTAACCTCACATAACCTCAAACCTAACCTCACATAACCTCAAACGTAACCTCACATAACCTCAAACCTAACCTCACATAACCTCAAACCTAACCTCACATAAACTCAAACCTAACCTCACATATCCTCAAACCTAACCTCACATAACCTCAAACCTAACCTCACATAACCTCAAACCTAACCTCAAACCTAACCTAACCTAACCTCAGACCAAACCTAACCTAACCTAACCTCACCTAACCACAAACCTAACCTAACCCAACCTAACCTAACCTCAAACCTAACCTAACCTAACCTAACCTCAAACCTAACCTAACCTAACCTAACCTAACCTCAAACCTAACCTAACCTAACTTCAAACCTAACCTAACCTAACCTAACCTCAAACCTAACCTAACCTAACCTCAAACCTAACCTAACCTCAAACCTAACCTAACCTCAAACCTAACCTAACCTAACCTAACCTCAAACCTAACCTAACCTAACCTAACCTCAAACCTAACCTAACCTAACCTAACCTCAAACCTAACCTAACCTAACCAAACCTCAAACCTAACCTAACCTAACCTAACCTGAAACCTAACCTAACCTAACCTCAAACCTAACCTAACCTAACCTAACCTAACCTCAAACCTAACCTAACCTAACCTAACCTCAAACCTAACCTAACCTAACCTAACCTCAAACCTAACCTAACCTAACCTCAAACATAACCTAACCTCAAACCTAACCTAACCTAACCTAACCTCAAACCTAACCTAACCTAACCTCAAACCTAACCTAACCTAACCTAATCTCAAACCTAACCTAACCTAACCTAACCTCAAACCTAACCTAACCTAACCTAACCTTAAACCTAACCTAACCTAACCTCAAACCTAACCTAACCTAACCTCAAACCTAACCTAACCTAACCTAACCTCAAATCTAACCTAACCTAACCTAACCTCAAACCTAACCTAACCTAACCTAACCTCAAACCTAACCTAACCTAACCTCAAACCTAACCTAACCTAACCAAACCTCAAACCTAACCTAACCTAACCTAACCTTAAACCTAACCTAACCTAACCTCAAACCTAACCTGACCTAACCTAACCTCAAACTTAACCTAACCTAACCTAACCTCAAACCTAACCTAACCTAACCTAACTTCAAACCTAACCTAACCTAACCTCAAACCTAACCTAACCTAACCTCAAACCTAACCTAACCTAACCTCAAACCTAACCTAACCTAACCTAACCTCAAAATAACCTAACCTAACCTAACCTCAAACCTAACCTAACCTCAAACCTAACCTAACTTAAACTAACCTCAAACCTAACCTCACATAAACTCAAACCTAACCTCACATAACCTAACCTCACATAACTTCAAACCTAGCCTCACATAACCTCAAACCTAACCTCACATAACCTCAAACCTAACCTCACATAACCTCAAACCTAACCTCACATAACCTCAAACCTAACCTCACATAACCTCAAACCAAATCTCACATAAACTCAAACCTAACCTCACATAACCTCAAACCTAACCTCACATAACCTCAAACCTAACCTAACCCAACCTAACCTAACCTCAAACCTAACCTATCCTAACCTCAGACCAAACCTAACCTAACCTAACCTCACCTAACCTCAAACCTAACCTAACCTAACCTCAAACATAACCTAACCTCAAACCTAACCTAACCTCAAACCTAACCTAACCTAACCTAACCTCAAACCTAACCTAACCTAACCTCAAACCTAACCTAACCTAACCTAATCTCAAACCTAACCTAACCTAACCTAACCTCAAACCTAACCTAACCTAACCTAACCTCAAACCTAACCTAACCTAACCAAACCTCAAACCTAACCTAACCTAACCTAACCTCAAACCTAACCTAACCTAACCTAACGTCAAACCTAACCTAACCTAACCTCAAACCTAACCTAACCTAACCTCAAACCTAACCTAACCTAACCAAACCTCAAACCTAACCTAACCTAACCTAACCTCAAACCTAACCTAACCTAACCTCAAACCTAACCTAACCTAACCTAACCTCAAACCTAACCTAACCTCAAACCTAACCTAACCTAACCTAACCTCAAACCTAACCTAACCTAACCTAACTTCAAACCTAACCTAACCTAACCTAACCTCAAACCTAACCTAACCTCACATAACCTCAAACCTAACCTCACCTAACCTCAAACCTAACCTAACCCAACCTAACCTAACCTCAAACCTAACCTAACCTAACCTCAGACCAAACCTAACCTAACCTAACCTCACCTAACCACAAACCTAACCTAACCCAACCTAACCTAACCTCAAACCTAACCTAACCTAACCTCAAACCTAACCTAACCTAACCTCAAACCTAACCTAACCTAACCTAACCTCAAACCTAACCTAACCTAACCTAACCTCAAACCTAACCTAACCTAACCTAACCTCAAACCTAACCTAACCTAACCTCAAACCTAACCTAACCTAACCAAACCTCAAACCTAACCTAACCTAACCTAACCTTAAACCTAACCTAACCTAACCTCAAACCTAACCTGACCTAACCTAACCTCAAACCTAACCTAACCTAACCTAACCTCAAACCTAACCTAACCTAACCTAACCTCAAACCTAACCTAACCTCAAACCTAACCTAACCTAACCTAACCTCAAACCTAACCTAACCTAACCTCAAACCTAACCTAACCTACCCTAACCTCAAAAATAACCTAACCTAACCTAACCTCAAACCTAACCTAACCTCAAACCTAACCTAACTTAAACTAACCTCAAACCTAACCTCACATAACCTCAAACCTAACCTCACATAACCTCAAACCTAACCTCACATAACCTCAAACCTAACCTCACATAACCTCAAACCTAACCTCACATAACCTCAAACCTAACCTCACATAACCTCAAACCTAACCTCACATAACCTCAAACCTAACCTCACATAAACTCAAACCTAACCTCACATAACCTCAAACCTAACCTCACATAACTTCAAACCTAACCTCACATAACCTCAAACCTAACCTCACATAACCTCAAACCTAACCTCACATAACCTCAAACCTAACCTCACATAACCTCAAACCTAACCTCACATAACCTCAAACCTAACCTCACATAACCTCAAACCTAACCTCACATAACCTCAAACCTAACCTCACATAACCTCAAACCTAACCTCACATAACCTCAAACCTAACCTCACATAACCTCAAACCTAACCTCACATAACCTCAAACCTAACCTCACATAACCTCAAACCTAACCTCACATAACCTCAAACCTAACCTCACATAACCTCAAACCTAACCTCACATAACCTCAAACCTAACCTAACCTAACCTCAAACCTAACCTCACATAACCTCAAACCTAACCTCACATAACCTCAAACCTAACCTCACATAACCTCAAACCTAACCTCACATAACCTCAAACCTAACCTCACATAACCTCAAACCTAACCTCACATAACCTCAAACCTAACCTCACATAACCTCAAACCTAACCTCACATAACCTTAAACCTAACCTCACATAACCTCAAACCTAACCTAACCTAACCTAACCTCAAACCTAACCTAACCTAACCTAACCTCAAACCTAACCTAACCTAACCAAACCTCAAACCTAACCTAACCTAACCTAACCTTACACCTAACCTAACCTAACCTCAAACCTAACCTAACCTAACCTAACCTCAAACCTAACCTAACCTAACCTAACCTCAAACCTAACCTAACCTAACCTAACCTCAAACCTAACCTAACCTAACCTAACCTCAAACCTAACCTAACCTAACCTCAAACCTAACCTAACCTTAAACCTAACCTAACCTAACCTAACCTAAAACCTAACCTAACCTAACCTCAAACCTAACCTAACCTAACCTAATCTCAAACCTAACCTAACCTAACCTAACCTCAAACCTAACCTAACCTAACCTAACCTCAAACCTAACCTAACCTAACCTAACCTCAAAAATAACCTAACCTAACCTAACCTCAAACCTAACCTAACTTAAACTAACCTCAAACCTAACCTCACATAACCTCAAACCTAACCTCACATAACCTAAAAACCTAACCTCACATAACCTCAAACCTAACCTCACATAACCTCAAACCTAACCTCACATAACCTCAAATTTAACCTCACATAAACTCAAACCTAACCTAACCTAACCTAACCTTAAACCTAACCTAACCTAACCTCAAACCTAACCTAACCTAACCTAACCTCAAACCTAACCTAACCTAACCTAACCTCAAACCTAACCTAACCTAACCTAACCTCAAACCTAACCTAACCTAACCTCAAACCTAACCTAACCTCAAACCTAACCTAACCTAACCTAACCTCAAACCTAACCTAACCTAACCTCAAACCTAACCTAACCTAACCTAATCTCAAACCTAACCTAACCTAACCTAACCTCAAACCTAACCTAACCTAACCTAACCTCAAACCTAACCTAACCTAACCTAACCTCAAAAATAACCTAACCTAACCTAACCTCAAACCTAACCTAACTTTAAACCTAACCTAACTTAAACTAACCTCAAACCTAACCTCACATAACCTCAAACCTAACCTCACATAACCTCAAACCTAACCTCACATAACCTCAAACCTAATCTCACATAACCTCAAACCTAACCTCACATAACCTCAAACCTAACCTCACATAACCTCAAACCTAACCTCACATAACCTCAAACCTAACCTCACATAAACTCAAACCTAACCTCACATAACCTCAAACCTAACCTCACATAACTTCAAACCTAACCTCACATAACCTCAAACCTAACCTCAAACCTAACCTAACCTCAAACCTAACCTAACCTAACCTAATCTCAAACCTAACCTAACCTAACCTAACCTCAAACCTAACCTAACCTAACCTCAAACCTAACCTCACATAACCTCAAACCTAACCTCACATAACCTCAAACCTAACCTCACATAACCTCAAACCTAACCTCACATTACTTTAAACCTAACCTCACATAACCTCAAACCTAACCTCACATAACCTCAAACTTAACCTAACCTAACCTCAAACCTAACCTGACCTAACCTAACCTCAAACCTAACCTAACCTAACCTAACCTCAAACCTAACCTAACCTAACCTAACCTCAAACCTAACCTCAAACCTAACCTAACCTAACCTAACCTCAAACCTAACCTAACCTAACCTCAAACCTAACCTAACCTAACCTAACCTCAAAAATAACCTAACCTAACCTAACCTCAAACCTAACCTAACCTCAAACCTAACCTAACTTAAACTAACCTCAAACCTAACCTCACATAACCTCAAACCTAACCTCACATAACCTCAAACCTAACCTCACATAACCTCAAACCTAACCTCACATAACCTCAAACCTAACCTCACATAACCTCAAACCTAACCTCACATAACCTCAAACCTAACCTCACATAAACTCAAACCTAACCTCACATAACCTCAAACCTAACCTCACATAACTTCAAACCTAACCTCACATAACCTCAAACCTAACCTCACATAACCTCAAACCTAACCTCACATAACCTCAAACCTAACCTCACATAACCTCAAACCTAACCTCACATAACCTCAAACCTAACCTCACATAACCTCAAACCTAACCTCACATAAACTCAAACCTAACCTCACATAACCTCAAACCTAACCTCACATAACTTCAAACCTAACCTCACATAACCTCAAACCTAACCTCACATAACCTCAAACTTAACCTCACATAACCTCAAACCTAACCTCACATAACCTCAAACCTAACCTCACATAACCTCAAACCTAACCTCACATAACTTTAAACCTAACCTCACATAACCTCAAACCTAACCTCACATAACCTCAAACCTAACCTCACATAACTTCAAACCTAACCTCACATAACCTCAAACCTAACCTCACATAACCTCAAACCTAACCTCACATAACCTCAAACCTAACCTCACATAACGTCAAACCTAACCTCACATAACCTCAAACCTAACCTCACATAACCTCAAACCTAACCTCACATAACCTCAAACCTAACCTAACCTAACCTCAAACCTAACCTCACAAAACCTCAAACCTAACCTCACATAACCTCAAACCTAACCTCACATAACCTCAAACCTAACCTCACATAACCTCAAACCTAACCTCACATAACCTCAAACCTAACCTCACATAACCTCAAACCTAACCTCACATAACCTTAAACCTAACCTCACATAACCTCAAACCTAACCTAACCTAACCTAACCTCAAACCTAACCTAACCTAACCTAACCTCAAACCTAACCTAACCTAACCTAACCTCAAACCTAACCTAACCTAACCAAACCTCAAACCTAACCTAACCTAACCTAACCTTAAACCTAACCTAACCTAACCTCAAACCTAACCTAACCTAACCTAACCTCAAACCTAAATTAACCTAACCTAACCTCAAACCTCAAACCTAACCTAACCTCAAACCTAACCTAACCTCAAACCTAACCTAACCTAACCTAACCTAAAACCTAACCTAACCTAACCTCAAACCTAACCTAACCTAACCTAATCTCAAACCTAACCTAACCTAACCTAACCTCAAACCTAACCTAACCTAACCTAACCTCAAACCTAACCTAACCTAACCTAACCTCAAAAATAACCTAACCTAACCTAACCTCAAACCTAACCTAACTTAAACTAACCTCAAACCTAACCTCACATAACCTCAAACCTAACCTTACATAACCTTAAACCTAACCTCACATAACCTCAAACCTAACCTCACATAACCTCAAACCTAACCTCACATAACCTTAAACCTAACCTCACATAACCTCAAACCTAACCTCACATAACCTCAAATTTAACCTCACATAAACTCAAACCTAACCTCACTTAACCTCAAACCTCAAACCTAACCTAACCTAACCTAACCTTAAACCTAACCTAACCTAACCTCAAACCTAACCTAACCTAACCTAACCTCAAACCTAACCTAACCTAACCTAACCTAACCTAACCTCAAACCTAACCTAACCTAACCTCAAACCTAACCTAACCTCAAACCTAACCTAACCTAACCTAACCTCAAACCTAACCTAACCTAACCTCAAACCTAACCTAACCTAACCTAATCTGAAACCTAACCTAACCTAACCTAACCTCAAACCTAACCTAACCTAACCTAACCTCAAACCTAACCTAACCTAACCTCAAAAATAACCTAACCTAACCTAACCTCAAAAATAACCTAACCTAACCTAACCTCAAACCTAACCTAACCTCAAACCTAACCTAACTTAAACTAACCTCAAACCTAACCTCACATAACCTCAAACCTAACCTCACATAACCTCAAACCTAACCTCACATAACCTCAAACCTAACTTCACATAACCTCAAACCTAACCTCACATAACCTCAAACCTAACCTCACATAACCTCAAACCTAACCTCACATAACCTCAAACCTAACCTCACATAACCTCAAACCTAACCTCACATAAACTCAAACCTAACCTCACATAACCTCAAACCTAACCTCACATAACTTCAAACCTAACCTCACATAACCTCAAACCTAACCTCACATAACCTCAAACCTAATCTCACATAACCTCAAACCTAACCTCACATAACCTTAAACCTAACCTCACATAACCTCAAACCTAACTTAACCTAACCTAACCTCAAACCTAACCTAACCTAACCTAACCTCAAACCTAACCTAACCTAACCAAACCTCAAACCTAACCTAACCTAACCTAACCTTAAACCTAACCTAACCTAACCTCAAACCTAACCTAACCTAACCTAACCTCAAACCTAACCTAACCTAACCTAACCTCAAACCTAACCTAACCTAACCTAACCTCAAACCTAACCTAACCTAACCTCAAACCTAACCTAACCTCAAACCTAACCTAACCTAACCTAACCTCAAACCTAACCTAACCTAACCTCAAACCTAACCTAACCTAACCTAATCTCAAACCTAACCTAACCTAACCTAACCTCAAACCTAACCTAACCTAACCTAACCTCAAACCTAACCTAACCTAACCTAACCTCAAACCTAACCTAACCTAACCTAACCTCAAACCTAACCTAACCTAACCTAACGTCAAACCTAACCTAACCTAACCTCAAACCTAACCTAACCTAACCTAACCTCAAACCTAACCTAACCTAATCAAACCTCAAACCTAACCTAACCTAACCTAACCTCAAACCTAACCTAACCTAACCTCAAACCTAACCTCAAACCTAACCTAACCTCAAACCTAACCTAACCTAACCTAACCTCAAACCTAACCTAACCTAACCTAACTTCAAACCTAACCTAACCTAACCTAACCTCAAACCTAACCTAACCTAACCTCAAACCTAACCTAACCTAACCTAACCTCAAACCTAACCTAACCTAACCTCAAACCTAACCTAACCTAACCTCAAACCTAACCTAACCTAACCTCAAACCTAACCTAACCTAACCTAACCTCAAAAATAACCTAACCTAACCTAACCTCAAACCTAACCTAACCTCAAACCTAACCTAACTTAAACTAACCTCAAACCTAACCTCACATAACCTCAAACCTAACCTCACATAACCTAACCTGACATAACTTCAAACCTAACCTCACATAACCTCAAACCTAACCTCACATAACCTTAAACCTAACCTCACATAACCTCAAACCTAACCTCACATAACCTCAAACCTAACCTCACATAACCTCAAACCTAACCTCACATAAACTCAAACCTAACCTCACATATCCTCAAACCTAACCTCACATAACCTCAAACCTAACCTCACATAACCTCAAACCTAACCTCAAACCTAACCTAACCTAACCTCAGACCAAACCTAACCTAACCTAACCTCACCTAACCACAAACCTAACCTAACCCAACCTAAACTAACCTCAAACCTAACCTAACCTAACCTAACCTCAAACCTAACCTAACCTAACCTAACCTAACCTCAAACCTAACCTAACCTAACTTCAAACCTAACCTAACCTAACCTAACCTCAAACCTAACCTAACCTAATCTCAAACCTAACCTAACCTAACCTCAAACCTAACCTAACCTCAAACCTAACCTAACCTAACCTAACCTCAAACCTAACCTAACCTAACCTAACCTCAAACCTAACCTAACCTAACCTAACGTCAAACCTAACCTAACCTAACCTCAAACCTAACCTAACCTAACCTAACCTCAAACCTAACCTAACCTAACCAAACCTCAAACCTAACCTAACCTAACCTAACCTCAAACCTAACCTCACATAACCTCAAACCTAACTTAACCTAACCTCAAACCTAACCTCACATAACTTTAAACCTAACCTCACAT
>JAWQEG010004344.1:57500-80000 GCA_033782935.1 Petrolisthes cinctipes
ACCTAACCTTAAACCTAACCTAACCTAACCTAACCTCAAACCTAACCTAACCTCAAACCTAACCTAACCTAACCTAACCTCAAACCTAACCTAACCTAACCTCAAACCTAACCTAATCTAACCTCAAACCTAACCTAACCTAACCTCAAACCTAACCTAACCTAACCTCAAACCTAACCTAACCTAACCTAACCTCAAACCTAACCTAACCTAACCTACCCTCAAACCTAACCTAACCTCAAACCTACCCTAACCTAACCTAACCTCAAACCTAACCTAACCTAATCTAACCTCAAACCTAACCTAACCTAACCTAACCTCAAACCTAACCTAACCTAACCCAACCTCAAACCTAACCTAACCAAACCTAACCTCAAACCTAACCTAACCTAACCTCACACCAAACCTAACCTAACCTAACCTCAAACCTAACCTAACCTAACCTCAAACCTAACCTAACCTAACCTAACCTCAAACCTATCCTAACCTAACCTAACCTCAAACCTAACCTAACCTAACCTAACCTTTAAACCTAACCTAACCTAACCTCAAACCTAACCTAACCTAACCTCAAACCTAACCTAACCTAATCTAACCTCAAACCTAACCTAACCTAACCTAACCTCAAACCTAACCAAACCTAACCTAACCTAACCTCAAACCTAACCTAACCTAACCTCAAACCTAACCTAACCTAACCTAACCTCAACCCAAACCTCAATCCAAACCTCAACCTCAACCTCATCTCCAACCTCAGCCCCGACCTTAACCTTAACCTATATCTCAACCTCAATCTCAATCCCAACCTCATCCCAAACCTCAATATTAACCTTAACTTCAACCTCAACCTCAGCCCTAACCTCAACCCAAACTTCAATCCAAACCTCAGCCTAAACTCCAACCTCTACCTCAGCCCCAATATCAACCTCAACCTCTATCCCAACCTTAACCAAAACTTCAACCTCAACTCAATCCTCAACCTCAATCCAAATCTCAACATCTACCTCAACCTTTATTACAATCTCAACCTCAATCCCAACCTCAACCCAAACCTCAACCTCAACCTCTATCCCAACCTCAACCACAATTCCAACCTCTAACCAAACCTTAATCCAAGCCTCAACCTTAGCCCAAACCTCAACCCAAATCTCAAACCAAACCTCAACCTCAACCTCAGCCCAAACCTCAACCCAAACCTCAATCCAAACCTCAACCTCAACTCTAACATAAACCTCAGCCCCAACCTCAACATCAATCTCAATTCCACCCTCAACCTAACCTAACCTAACCTAACCTAACCTAACCTCAAACCTAACCTAACCAAACCTAACCTTAAACCTAACCTAACCTAACGTAACCTCAAACCTAACCTAACCTAACCTAACCTCAAACCTAACCTAACCTAACCTAACCTCAAACCTAACCAAACCTAACCTAACCCTAAACCTAACCTAACCTAACCTAACCTCAAACCTAACCTAACCTCAAACCTAACCTAACCTCAAACCTAATCTAACCTAACCTAATTTCAAACCTAACCTAACCTAACCTCAAACCTAACCTAACCTAACCTCAAACCTAACCTAACCTAACCTAACCTCAAACCTAACCTAACCTAACCTAACCTCAAACCTAACCTAACCTAACCTTAAACCTAACCTAACCTAACCTAACCTCACCTAACTTCAAACCTAACCTAACCTAACCTCAAACCTAACCTAACCTAACCTCAAACATAACCTAACCTAACCTAACCTTAAACCTAACCTAACCTAACCTAACCTCAAACCTAACCAAACCAAACCTAACCTCAAACCTAACCTAACCAAACCTAACCTCAAACCTAACCTAACCTAACCTCAAACCTAACCTAACCTAACCTAACCTCAAACCTAACCTAACCTAACCTAACCTCAAACCTAACCTAACCTAACCTCAAACCTAACCTAACCTAACCTCAAACCTAACCTAACCTAACCTTAAACCTAACCTAACCTAACCTAACCTCACCTAACTTCAAACCTAGCCTAACCTAACCTAACCTCAAACCTAACCTAACCTAACCTCAAACCTAACCTAACCTAACCTAACCTTAAACCTAACCTAACCTAACCTAACCTCAAACCTAACCTAACCTCAAACCTAACCTAACCTAACCTAACCTCAAACCTAACATAACCTAACCTAACCTCAAACCTAACCTAATCTAACCTCAAACCTAACCTAACCTAACCTAACCTCAAACCTAACCTAACCTAACCTCAAACCTAACCTAACCTAACCTAGCCTCAAACCTAACCTAACCTAACCTACCCTCAAACCTAACCTAACCTCAAACCTACCCTAACCTAACCTAACCTCAAACCTAACCTAACCTAATCTAACCTCAAACCTAACCTAACCTAACCTAACCTCAAACCTAACCTAACCTAACCCAACCTCAAACCTAACCTAACCAAACCTAACCTCAAACCTAACCTAACCTAACCTCACACCAAACCTA
Organism: Petrolisthes cinctipes; assembly: GCA_033782935.1. Lineage (NCBI taxonomy): Eukaryota > Metazoa > Arthropoda > Malacostraca > Decapoda > Porcellanidae > Petrolisthes > Petrolisthes cinctipes. The sequence continues at coordinate 60,004 of JAWQEG010004344.1, forward strand.
ACCTAACCTAACCTCAAACCTAACCTAACCTAACCTCAAACCTAACCTAACCTAACCTAACCTCAAACCTATCCTAACCTAACCTAACCTCAAACCTAACCTAACCTAACCTAACCTTTAAACCTAACCTAACCTAACCTCAAATCTAACCTAACCTGACCTCAAACCTAACCTAACCTAATCTAACCTCAAACCTAACCTAACCTAACCTAACCTCAAACCTAACCAAACCTAACCTAACCTAACCTCAAACCTAACCTAACCTAACCTCAAACCTAACCTAACCTAACCTAACCTCAACCCAAACCTCAATCCAAACCTCAACCTCAACCTCATCTCCAACCTCAGCCCCGACCTTAACCTTAACCTATATCTCAACCTCAATCTCAATCCCAACCTCAACCCAAACCTCAATATTAACCTTAACTTCAACCTCAACCTCAGCCCTAACCTCAACCCAAACTTCAATCCAAACCTCAGCCTAAACTCCAACCTCTACCTCAGCCCCAATATCAACCTCAACCTCTATCCCAACCTTAACCAAAACTTCAACCTCAACTCAATCCTCAACCTCAATCCAAATCTCAACATCTACCTCAACCTTTATTACAATCTCAACCTCAATCCCAACCTCAACCCAAACCTCAACCTCAACCTCTATCCCAACCTCAACCACAATTCCAACCTCTAACCAAACCTTAATCCAAGCCTCAACCTTAGCCCAAACCTCAACCCAAATCTCAAACCAAACCTCAACCTCAACCTCAGCCCAAACCTCAACCCAAACCTCAATCCAAACCTCAACCTCAACTCTAACATAAACCTCAGCCCCAACCTCAACATCAATCTCAATTCCACCCTCAACCTAAACCTCAACCTCATCTCCAACCTCAAATCAAACCTCAATCCAAACCTCAACCTCAACTCCAATCTCAACCTCAGGCTCAACCTCAACCTCTATCCTAACCTCTACTCCTACCTCAACCTCAACCTTAATATATATATAATGTTTAATAATTAATTATTAATAATGCTGGCCTCTGATTGGCCGATAAAATGCTGGCCTCTGATTGGCTGATGAAATGCTGGCCTCTGATTGGCCAATGAAATGCTGGCCTCTGATTGGCCGATGAAATGCTGGCCTCTGATTGGCCGATGAAATGCTGTCCCCTAATTGGCCGATGAAATGCTGGCCTCTGATTGGCCGAAGAAATGCTGGCCTCTGATTGGCCGAAGAATTGCTGGCCTCTGATTGGCCGATGAAATGCTGGCCTCTGATTGGCTAATGAAATGCTGGCCTCTGATTGGCCGATGAAATGCTGGCCTCTGATTGGCCAATCAAATGCTGGTCTCTGATTGGTCGATGAAATGCTGGCATCTGATTGGCCGTTGAAATGCTGGCCACTGATTGGCCGATGGAATGCTGGCCTCTGATTGGCCGATGAAATGCTGGCCTCTGATTGGTCGATGGAATGTTGGTCTCTGATTGGATGATGGAATGCTGGCCTTCGATTGGCCGATGGGATGCTGGCCTCTGATTGGCCGATGAAATGCTTGCCTCTGATTGGCCGATGAAATGCTGGCCTCTAATTGGCCAATGAAATGCTGGCCTCTGATTGGCCATTGAAAGGCTGGCCTCTGATTGGCCGTTGAAATGCTGGCCTCTGATTGGCCGAGGCAATGCTGGCCTCTTATTGGCCGAGGAAATGCTGGCCTCTGATTGGCCGATGGAATGCTGGCCTCTGATTGGCCAATGAAATGCTGGACTCTGATTGGTCAATGGAATGTTGGTCTCTGATTGGCCGATGGAATGCTGGCCTCTGATTGGCCGATGGGATGCTGGCATCTGATTGGCCGATGAAATGCTGGCCACTGATTGGCTGATGAAATGCTGGCCTCTGATTGGTCGATGAAATGCTGGCCTCTGATTGGCCGATGAAATGCTGGCCTCTGGTTTGCCGATGAAATGCTGGCCTCTGATTGGCCAATGAAATGCTGGCCTCTGATTGGCCGATAGAATGCTGGCCTCTGATTGGCCGATGAAATGCTGGCCTCTGATTGGTCGATGGAATGTTGGCCTCTGATTAGCCGATGGAATGCTGGCCTCTGATTGGCCGATGAAATGCTGGCCTCTGATTGGCCGATGAATGCTTGCCTCTGATTGGCTGATGAAATTCTGGCCTCTGATTGGCCGAGGAAATGCTGGCCTCTGATTGGCCGAGGAAATGCTGGCCCTGATTGGCCGAGGAAATGCTGGCCTCTGATTGGCCTATGAAATGCTGTCCTCTGATTGGCTGTTGAAATGCTGGCCTCTGATTGGCCGATGAAATGCTGGCTTCTGATTGGCCGATGGAATGCTGGCTTCTGATTGGCCGATGAAATGCTGGCCGCTGATTGGCCGATGATATGCGAGCCCCTGATTGGCCGATGAAATGCTGGCCCCTGATTGGCTGATGAAATGCTGGCCTCTGATTGGTAGATGAAATGCTGGCCTCTGATTGGCCAAGGAATTGCTGGCCTCTGATTGGCCAATGAAATGCTGGCCTCTGATTGGCCAATGGATTAAATGCTGGCCTCTGATTGGCCGATGAAATGCTGGCCTCTGATTGGCTGATGAAATGGTGGCCTCTGATTGGCCGATGAAATGCTGGCCTCTGATTGGCCAATGAAATGGTAGCCTCTGATTGGCCAATGAAATGCTGGCCTCTGATTGGCCAGTGAAATGCTGGCCTCTGATTTGCCAATGAAATGCTGGCCGCTGATTGGCCGATGAAATGCTGGCCTCTGATTGGCCGATGAAATGCTGGCCTCTAATTGGCCGATGAAATGCTGGCCTCTGATTGGCCGATGAAATGCTGGCCTGTGATTGGCTTATGAAATGCTGGCCTCTGATTGGCCGAGGAAATGCTGGCCTCTGATTGGCCGAGGAAATGCTGGCCTCTGATTGGCCGAGGAAATGCTGGCCTCTGATTGGCTTATGAAATGCTGGCCTCTGATTGGCCGAGGAAATGCTGGCCTCTGATTGGCCGAGGAAATGCTGGCCTCTGATTGGCCGAGGAAATGCTGGCCTCTGATTGGCCGAGGAAATGCTGGCCTCTGATTGGCCGAGGAAATGCTGGCCTCTGATTGGCCAATGAAATGCTGGCCTCTGATTGGCCGATGAAATGCTGGCCTCTGATTGCAATTACCAAATTAAACGGGCTAAGAACCTCTGTTAGTATTGTCAAAATCTATCAAACGTGGCTATAAAACGCTGGCAACACACCAATTATAAAATTAAATGGGCTCTTTAAGAACCTTTGGTAGTATTAAATTATTTACAAATAATTGATTATTTACTAATAGGCTATACAAAACTGCTTCTCTGGGCAAATCCACTTTGGTGCTGTTGAAAACACAGACTACATGGAGAGTGAGACAACCACAACCAACCTGTGGTGTTGGTGGTGATAATCTCACTCTGTGTTTTCAACAGCACCAAAGTGGAGTTGCCCAGAGAAGCAGCTAAAAACGGTTTGTTTACATTATTTTTTTCGTTATAACTTTATATATATGTCTATTTATAATTATGTAGGTTGAGTAATGTAATTACTAATATCTGCTGATAATAATAATAACATAACATAAGTATAAATAACTGTTATAACATATTAATACATTGGTTAATTAATAGCCAATGTTTACTGTGTGTATTGAACTGTGTTATAGTTAATTTATAGCTTAATATTATTAACAAATGATTACCTTATAACTCTATAACATTATATAATGATATATAATTATGAGGAATATTAATATATATATCAAAGATAGAATACCACAATTACTAAAGCCGAAACAATCCATATTTTACAGTTTTTTTATAACATGTCTTCAATAACAAGGAATTATGATTTATTAAATCTTCATCATTACACAAGGTAAGTGTATAATTAATAATAATGTATAACCAATAATTATAATGTGTATTACAATTGTATTATAAACCTAACCTAACCACGTAAAGTTAATAATATTTTAATAATGTTATTTAATAATGTTATTTAATTAATTATAATATATATATCAAAATAAATTATTAGTAAATAATTATTAAACATTATTAAAACATTATTAACTTTACATGGTTAGGTTAGGTTAGGTTTATTATATATATTTCATTGTAATACGAATAATTATTATTGTTTATACATTATTATTAATTATACACTTACCTTATACAATAATAAGGCTTTAATAAATCATAATTCCTTGTTATTGAAGACATGTTTAAAAAAATGTAAAATATGGATTGTTTCGGTTTAGTAATTGTGGTATTCTGTCTTTGATATACATATTTATATTCCTTATAATTATATATATATAAATGTTTCTTTGCTTTATTTATTTATTTATTTATTTATTTAGCTAATATTGGTATTATCTGTGCCGGCGAACTACTGGTTAGGTTAGGTTGTGTTAGGTAGGGTTCGGTTACCTTTATCAATGCTCAGTGGAATTATCTCCTGGAAATGTATTCTCTGCTAGATATTTCAATTTTAAGATACGACATTTCTGTAGTGGAGGGACGAACTGAGGTTGGGCGGACAGTGTTACCAGATATCCTTGGAAAAATTACGGAAGATCCAACAGGCAGTTGTGTACAATACGCTTGACCCACCCAATCGGGATACTTTTAGCTCCTATTCACGAGATCTATTTAATTTTTAAAGATCCCGAAGGATATTAAGTTAGGTCCCGAAGATAGCCACAGTTTAGGTTAGGTTAGGTTAGGTTAAGAGAGAGAGAGAGAGAAGCATCTTTGTATGTGAGAGAGAGAGAGAGAGAGAGAGAGTGAATTGATAGGCTTTGAAAGGGAATTGTTAGGCTTTGAAAGGGATTTGTTAGGCTTTGAAAGGGAATTGTTAGGCTTTGAAAGGGCATTGTTAGGTTTTGAAAGGGAATTGTTAGGCTTTGAAAGGGAATTGTTAGGCTTTGAAAGGGAATTGTTAGACTTAAAAAGGGCATTGTTAGGCTTTAAAAAGGAATTGTTAGGCTTAAAAGGGTATTGTTAGGCTTTGAAAGGGAATTGTTAGGCTTTGAAAGGGCATTGTTAGGTTTTGAAAGGGAATTGTTAGGCTTTGAAAGGGAATTGTTAGGCTTTGAAAGGGATTTGTTAGGCTTTGAAAGGGATTTGTTGGGCTTTGAAAGGGATTTGTTAGGCTTTGAAAGGGAATTGTTAGGCTTTGAAAGGGAATTGTTAGGCATTGAAAGGGAATTGTTAGGCTTTGAAAGGGAATTGTTAGGCTTTGAAAGGGAATTGTTAGACTTAAAAAGGGCATTGTTAGGCTTTAAAAGGGAATTGTCAGGCTTAAAAGGGTATTGTTAGGCATAAAAGGAAATTGTTAGGATTTAAAAGGGAATTGTTAGACTCTACAAGGGAATTGTTAGACTCTACAAGGGAATTGTTAGACTCTACAAGGGAATTGTTAGACTCTACAAGGGAATTGTTAGACTCTACAAGGGAATTGTTAGACTCTACAAGGGAATTGTTAAACTCTGAAAGGGAATTGTTAGGCTCTGAAAGGGAATTGTTAGGCTCTGAAAGGGAATTGTTAGGCTTTGCAAGGGAATTGTTAGGCTTTGAAAGGGATTTGTTAGGCTTTGAAAGGGAATTGTTAGGCTTTGAAAAGGAATTGTTAGGCTTTGAAAGGGAATTGTTAGGCTTTAAAAGGGAATTGTTAGGCTTTGAAAGGGAATTGTTAGGCTTTGAAAGGGATTTGTTAGGCTTTGAAAGGGATTTGTTAGGCTTTGAAAGGGATTAGTTAGGCCTTACAAGGGAACTGTTAGATCTTAAAAGGGAATGATAATGAGCGCGATAGAAATGATAGTGGCGACGATAGAAATGATAGTGGCGACGATAAAAATGATAGTGGCGACGATAGAAATGATAGTGGCGACGATAGAAATGATAGTGGCGACGATAGAAATGATAGTGGCGACGATAGAAATGATAGTGGCGACGATAGAAATGATAGTGGCGACGATAGAAATGATAGTGGCGACGATAGAAATGATAGTGGATACGATAGAAATGATAGTGGCGACGATAGAAATGATAGTGGCGACGATAGAAATGATAGTGGCGACGATAGAAATGATAGTGGCGACGATAGAAATGATAGTGGCGACGATAGAAATGATAGTGGATACGATAGAAATGATAGTGGCGACGATAGAAATGATAGTGGCGACGATAGAAATGATAGTGGCGACGATAGAAATGATAGTGGCGACGATAGAAATGATAGTGGCGACGATAGAAATTATAATGATGACTGGAAGGTGTGCCTGGGGCAGGGAAGGAACGGAAAGGTGTGCCTGGGGCAGGGAAGGACCGGTAAGGTGTGCCTGGGGCAGGGAAGGAACGGAAAGGTGTGCCTGGGGCAGGGAAGGACCGGTAAGGTGTGCCTGGGGCAGGGAAGGACCGGTAAGGTGTGCCTGGGGCAGGGTAGGACCCGGAAGGTGTGCCTGGGGCAGGGTAGGACCGGGAAGGTGTGCCTTGGGCAGGTAAGGACCGGAAAGGTGTGCCTGGGGCAGGGAAGGACCGGTAAGGTGTGCCTAGGGCAGGGAAGGACCGGGAAGGTGTGCCTGGGGCAGGGTAGGACCGGGAAGGTGTGCCTGGGGCAGGTAATGACCGGAAAGGTGTGCCTGGGGCAGGGAAGGAACGGAAAGGTGTGCCTTGCTCTGTTACAAGGAAATTTGAACTAGGATTTTGTGTGTTGTTTCCCTTCTCAACTCTCCTCATGCCCTCTTCCCACAGTTATATCTGATAAGTTTTAGTAGATGTTCATTTCATTGTTTATGGGTAAACAGAGCCCAAGCATCCTCCCCCTTATTGGGCCTCAGTACTGGAGTGAAGCCTGTGTTCCTTCCAGTACACCTTAGGACTATATTCCATGATGCCCCTCCCCCCCCCCTACATACACACATACAGCCCTGGCCAGGTTTTTCACAGCACAGTTTTTAAAATATTTTAGAAGTGTTCATTTGCTGATTAAAAAATAAATAAATAATTAGACTGAGTCACCAGGGTGTGAAGGAGGCTACATTGTCCTCCAATTGTCTACACTTACAGCACACACACATCTCAACACCTGTTTTTCAGTTTCATACAAATCACAGCACATTCCAGAAATTATATAATAAAATAACCCTCCCCTTATAATATTTAAAATGTCTGTGTTTGAATTTTCAAACCAAGGTATGGTACTGTACTGTACTGTACTGTACTGGATATTTGAGGCCTATTTCTGAGGTGTAGAAATTTTTTTTTTATGTTTTTCTATTAATTAATAGCCCCTTTTGAAGTTGTTGAAGTTCTTTCTGGCCTTACATTTAACTGGACCTGGAGGTGATAATATGGCAAGATGTTTTTCTAGCCCCTATAAGTATGGGAAGGTGTGCCTGGGGCAGGGAAGGTGTGCCTGGGGCAGAGAAGGACTGGGAAGGTGTGCCTGGGGCAGGGAAGGACAGGGAAGGTATGCCTTGGGCAGGGAAGGACAGGGAAGGTGTGCCTGGGGCAGGGAAGGACAGGGAAGGTGTGCCTTGGGCAGGGAAGAACCAGGTAGGTGTGCCTGGGGCAGGGAAGGTGTGCCTGGGGCAGAGAAGGACAGGGAAGGTGTGCCTGGGGCAGGGAAGGACAGGGAAGGTGTGCCTGGGGCAGGGAAGGACAGGGAAGGTGTGCCTGGGGCAGAGAAGGACAGGGAAGGTGTGCCTGGGGCAGGGAAGGACAGGGAAGGTGTGCCTGGGGCAGGGAAGGACAGGGAAGGTGTGCCTGGGGCAGGGAAGGACAGGGAAGGTGTGCCTGGGGCAGGGAAGGTGTACCTGGGGAGGAGAAAGTGTGCCTGGGGCAGGGAAGGACCGGGAAGGTGTGCCTGGGACAGGGAAGGAGTGCCTGGGGCAGGGAAGGGCAGGGTAGGTGTGCCTGGGACAGGGAAGGAGTGCCTGGGGCAGGGAAGGACAGGGAAGGTGTGCCTGGGTGGCCTTCACGTCACACTTGACTCCACAGTCAGGTGTACCAACATTACATCGCACTGTTAAAAGGATGGTAACGAAACTTTTTTTGCCAACTGTACATTACACACCCTTAAACCCAGCCAATAATGAGGGTTTACTGTACACAAATTCATTACAAACACTACATTATTATTATTATTATTTATTTCTGTGTGTGTGAGTGTGTATTTCTCTGTATCCATATATGTGTATGTTTTTCACACACACACACACACACACATTCTCTCTCTCTACTGGACATAACCATTGTAATATGCATATGTGTGTATATATTTGTTTGTGTATGATCGCGCAGTGTTACCACATCTGGTTAGGTCCCGGGAATATGTCCCGGTTACTTTATGATAGTTTACATCGGTTATATCCCGGTAGTCTGCCCAGGTTAGGTCCCGGTAGTTTGCTGTGGTCCAGGTTAGGTTAGGTTAGCTTAAATTTCCAAATTATGTTTGTAAAACGAGGCATCTCCGAGAGAAACACCATAGAAGAAAATAGTCTTAGAATGGTCTAAATAAGTGGGTAATGAAAGTAGAAAAACCATACATGATAACGGCAGTTCTTTCAATATTTACCGTATTTTACCACGGTTAGTTCCCGGTAGTTTGCCCAGGTTAGGTCCCGGTAGTTTACTGCAGTTTAGGTTAGGTCATACTAATTTCAAAATGCTATATTTGAATATGACCTAACTTGGAAATGGGGCATTTCTGAAGAAAAGTGTTTTAGAATTGTATTAGAAAATGGCAATAGAATAGATAATTACCAATTGTTTTTTATTACTCATTATTTCCCGGTAGTTTGCCCGGGTTAGGTCCCGGTAGTTTGCCCGGGTTAGGTCCCGGTAGTTTGCCCGGGTTAGGTTCCGGTAATTTGCCCGGGTTAGGTCTCGGTAGTCTGATGCGGTCTAGGTTAAGTTAGGTAAAGTCAGGCTAATTTCAAAATGCCCCATTTGAATATGCCCTATCTTTGAAATGGGGCATTTGCATAGGAAATGCTATAGAAGAAAATAGTCTTAGAATGGTCTAAATAAGTGGGTAATTAAGGTAGAAAAGCCGTACACAATAACGGTAATAATTTCAATATTTACCAAAAAAGTTTCCTAGAATTGTCCTAAATATGATCTATTAGAGTTGGATAATATTAACTGTGAGGAATTGTATATTGAATAATCAGGTTTTGGAATGGTTCAAAATATAACGTATTCAGATGGTGATTATCTATTAGAGTTGGTAAAATGTAACCGGGAGGATTATTATATTGAATAACCATGTTTGGGAATTAAATATATTTCGGTAAATAAAACACATCCGGGAGTAAACGGGTGTAAATAGGCACTGGATAATGACGTCATGGTTGGTTGGGCGGATGACGTCATAGTTTTCAGCCTATCACACGTATGGATTCATCACATCTCGCTTTCATCAGTTGTTTATCATGATGCACATATTCTAAAGCCGTGTTTCAACCCCACTCTTTCCCTGATTTACTTCATGCCCTCAATGCCATCTATCAGGGTCAATATTGTTGGGGGAAATGAAGGAAATTAATATCAGATAAACAGTGAAAACATAAAAACAATTTTATTACTAAAGGGAATTGTTAAATAGATCACTCCCATTAGTAAAGGGTTTACTGGTTAGGTTAGGTTAATATTAAATTAAATTAGGTTAGGTTAATATTAAATTAAATTAAGTTAGGTTAATATTAAATTAGGTTAGGTTAATATTAAATTAAATTAGGTTAGGTTAATATTAAATTAGGTTAGGTTAAGGTATCCATCTTTGAACAATGTTAGCAACCTTACATTTAATGATAAATATTATTTGGTGCTGGTTCTATGAACTCAGGGTGAGACGGTAACCTCATACTATCAGTTGTGAGTTCCATCAAAAATACTTATATTAAAGAAAAGGAAAACTTTGAATGGAACTCACCACTGAGCGTTGACGGTAACTGCCTCAGCCAGAATTGTCACCAACTGTTCTTACCTATTTGTTCTTACCTATTTGTTCTTACCTATTTGTATCTTTACAGGATTGAGTCAAGCTCGTAATGTCCCGTATTTTAAAACACAATTATCATATGTTTTTTAAAGTTATGTATGTTTTTGACATACTTTGATCTGTATGAAACTTTGATGAACAGGTAATGAGATTTCTGTCTGTTTCTGAGTGAACAAAGTTGCAGCACAATGCATGAAGGGGGAACGCTATAATAAAATTTGTCTTCATATAGGAATTATTATAGAAATGGTCATAAGCAGCTTAAATAACTAATTAGAGGAAATTCAGGAAGGGAATGTGGAGGCAGATATGGAGATGAAAAAACAGCTTGCCATATTATCACCTCCAGGTCCAGTTACATGTAAGGCCAGAAAAAACTTCAACAACTTCCAAAGAGGCTATTAATTAATAGAAAAACATGAAAAAAAAATTCTACACCTCAGAAATAGGCCTCAAGTATCCAGTACAGTACAGTACAGTACCATACCTTGCTTTGAAAATTCAAACACAGACGTTGGTGACTCAGTCTAATGGAAATTTTAAAATGATGACTCTGGCTACACCACCTCTCCCTATTCTGTAGTCAAGTAATAGATATACTGTATAGCATTAATATTCACACAAAAACATATTTTAAGGACTCTAGGAGAAGTCTGTTATTTTTTCCTAGAGTCCTTAAAATATGTTTTTGTGTGAATATTAATGCTATACAGTATATCTATTACTTGACTACAGAATAGGGAGAGGTGGTGTAGCCAGAGTCATCATTTTAAAATTTCCATTAGACTGAGTCACTAATGTCTGTGTTTGAATTTTCAAAGCAAGGTATGGTACTGTACTGTACTGTACTGTACTGGATATTTAAGGCCTATTTCTGAGGTGTAGAAATATCTTTTTCGTGTTTTTGTATTAATTAAGAGGGTGCGGGAATAGGGGGACAGGCTTGGAGGGGGGTTTAGGGGGGTGCAGGAATTTTTGGGGAGTGTGGGAGTCTGGGACAGGCTTGGGGGGGGGGTTAGGGTGGTGCGGGAGTAGGGGACAGGCTTTCTATCCACCCCAAGCCTGTCCCCCTATTCCCGCACCCCCCAAACCCCTCCTAAGCCTGTCCCCCTATTCCCGCTCCTGAGAAGGAAAGAGACAAGGGGATTATTAATAATAATTGTTATGTTATGCCTCAACCATTGTATAAACATAGAAACTTCAGAAGGCTCAAATGAAAGTGGTCATGTGGGCAGTCTCCATTGTAATCTGGCACGGTTCCAATAATGCTACATAGATGTGTTTACATACCAAGTCTTGTAAAAGAAGTTAAATACATATGCTACCCATTGGTTTTCTAAATAATATTATTTCTATAAATTATATGTTAAACAATAATATCACAATAATGTCCTTAGGCAAAGTACTGTACAGTATATTCCAGAAAATTAACTTCAAAGAGTGAATAATGGAAACATTTTGTAAGATGGGTATACTGTACTTAAGATTTGTAAGTACAGTACAGTAGAGTAGTATTGAAGTGTACATTACTGTACTATCAGTAAATTACCATATCCACATACCAGATTACCACTCATTCTTATCATTTTGATAATGATAAGTTCTCTAAATAATATTATATATTATTTTCAGTCAGGTTTTAGAGGTAATTACTTACCCTAAACTTACCCCTAACCTTTTACTTGGCAACATTTTTCCATTAATTTCCTAAACCTTGATTTAGTTTAAGAAACTCTGTGAGACATTTATCATAATCTTTATTTAATTATTACATTCACCAGAGAATATTGAGAATTTGGTGTGGTAGTATTTCCTGACCCAACTACTGTTAGCTTACTTGTTTTGGTTGGTGAAAGTCAGACTAGGATATGATAAGTTTCCCCTTATAGCCTATATGTTAACCTTGAAAGATCACAATAACAAAGTATAGTTTTCATTATTCTTACCTGTAATGAAATGTTGGTCAGGATCAGAAGTAATTTCTCATTTTTTTAACCATTATCCCTGCCTATGGATGTGTGAAAAGGGATCGTAGTGAATTATAATATTCCACACGTGAGGTGAGAACTTTATAACAATATATATTTGAGAAGGATGTGAAATAAAAGAGACTAAAATGCAGCGTCCACCTGTGTCACACATCCCATTGCAAAAAATGTGACAATATTGGCTTGGATTGACTGTTTATCATAAATGTTGCTTGCTGAGATAGTGGGATGTCCAGCACTGCAACACACCTGTGGATTCTCAATAAAGTGGAGTGACGAGTGCAGGGACTGATGGAGAACAACAGCTGCCCTCCTCCCTCACAGGATATACCTGCCCTGGACACATTGGAGCACCACCAGGATGTTGCTGCTCTGGTGGTCTTCCACAAGACACAGGTACAAGAGGTACAGCACCTGGCAGGATTTAGGCTCCCCCCGTGTGAGGCTGTGAGAGACACGAGAATGGTGTTCTCCAGCCACAAGCATATCAGGGTGCTGAGGTCACACACCAGCCAGCACCAGAGGGTGGCAAGTCTAATGGTTCCCACTCAATTTTTCCCGCAGAGAGAACATATTGAGCCAATACAGAGCTACACACACTCAGCACTCACTCAGCTGGACCCTGGTCCAGCACTATCAGCCATAGTTGTACTGTATATATTCATTCCAAACTATGTTTACTGTTATTGTTGATGTTCTCCCGGGACAGAATGGCCTCCTGCCCCACAGACCCCTGGTACACTCTGGTCTCAGTGAAAAAAACAAATTAAAATAAAGGAGGGGCTGGCCCTATATGCCTGGGCTACTGAAGCACATCCCAGGGAAATGGGACCACAGCTTACTGGACCAGGGAGTCTGTATGTCCCTATATGTCTGTATGTCCCTATATGTCTGTATGTCCCTATATGCCTGGGCTACCGAAGCACATCCCAGGGAAATGGGACCACAGCTTACTGGACCAGGGAGTCTGTATGTCCCTATGTCCCTATATGCCTGGGCTACCAAAGCACATCCCAGGGAAATGGGACCACAGCTTACTGGACCAGGGAGTCTGTATGTCCCTATATGTCCGTATGTCCCTATATGCCTGGGCTACCAAAGCACATCCCAGGGAAATGGGACCACAGCTTACTGGACCAGGGAGTCTGGGGGCCTCATTGGTGGGAAGGTCTTTGATCCCACAGCCAGTGGTGTGGGCCCAAGTCCACGTTACAAGAGCTACAAGTGGGGCCGCACCTTCCATGAGACCAGCCCTGAAGGGACCATAAGGGGGAGGGAGTTTACACTGCTGCATGCAAAGGGAAATGCACCCCCTGTGTGCTGGCGGTCCACACACCAGTGAAAAAACCTCACATGGATTAATTTTAATCCATGTGGGCAGATCTCATCAAATCCACTAGAAAGTTACCAGATCCTACAACAATCTTTATTCTAGCCCTGTGGAGGACTATGTTTACTGTTATATATCTTGCCATAACATACTTACTGTATACTTTATTTGATTTTACTAAAAAATGCTATATATAAATGTCATTTCATGTCATGTCATCTAACAAAAAATTTCATATCAGTTTGTTGTTGTTGAAGTGCCTCAAGGTGTCTGGTGAAGCAGCCCTGAGCTCCTGAGGAAGGCCATGGCCTCAACTGGGGTTTGCCACAGTGCTCTCAAAGAGTGTACAGTATGTTGTGTTATTGATCAATGTGATTGTGTGCATTGTAGTCTTAAATAATGTATTTAAGGGGTTGCGGGAATAAGAGGCCAGGCTTAGGGGGGTGCGGGGGTTTTTGGGGGGGTTGGCTGGGTTTTGGAGGGTGCGGGAGTTAGGGGACAGGCTGGGGGGAGGGGTTAGGGTGATGTGGGAGTAGGGGACAGGCTTTCTACCCCCCCCCCCAAGCCTGTCTCCCTATTCCTGCACCCCCCCACAAAAACCCGCACCTCCCTAAACTCCCCCAAGCCTGGCTCCCTATTCCCGCACCCCCTTAAATTTGTGAAGAGAAGGCCTAGCTGGGATGTAGTCTCCACATATTATACCTCCATGTGAGGCAATGGGGGACATGCTGGGGGGGGGGGGGGTTATGGGGGTGCAGGAATAGGGAACAGGCTTTCTACCCACCCCAAGTCTGTCCCCCTATTTCCTTACCTCCCAAACTCCCCCCCCCCGAACCCCCCAAAACACCCCACACACCCCTAAATATCCCCCAAGCCTGTCCCCCTACTCCCGCACCCCAAAAAAAAACCCGCGACACCCCCCAAAACTCCCCGCACCCCCCAAAACCCCCCCAAAACCCTAGTAGCTCCTTGATCGTTCCTTTACCATTTGTATACACTTATTATATCTTATTTCCAATAGTAGGCTTACTATTTGTTATATTTCCACAACAAATAACCTAATGGAAGTGTAAGGTACTTATATTCTATGGCAAATATACAAAACTAACCCGAGAAACACCAAAACTTGAGTAAATTAGGAACAATTTCAGTTTTTACACGAGTCGCGGCCTCTGACTTGGCAACACTGATTTCACGACACGGCAATAATGACGTCACTATCCATGATGGCCGCCGTTGAGATGATGAATGTAAAAAGTAATTATAATAACAATAATAACAGCAATAAGAGTATTATAACAAGAGAAATATATATAAATCAATACGAAGAAATATATAGAACCCAATAATTAGATAAATAAATAAATAAATTGTAATAATAATGATAATAATAATAGTTAACAATCGTAGTCCCTATCAGCATTGCTACTTTTGTCAGTGTTGTCATTTCTAAGGTAATTACTCTAAATTAGCCTAGTTTGGTGCTATTTAAGATAAAATTTCTCCTATCTAAAGTAATTTTTATGAAAATTCCTTCGTTATTTATTTCCTGGGTCGTTGTGAAAGAAAATTAATACTATTAAAATACTTTCAAAGTTAATACTATTATAAAAACATGGAAATGTATACCGTTTGTCAAAGGTTTAATTTATGTTGAGGTAATTTGGTTCCATCTAAGGTATTTTCAACCCAATATTAAGGTATTTTACGAATTTCTTCCCTCTGTTGTTGGCGATCGAACCAATCTTCATTCCGGTGTTTCCTCCAAACCATCCAGTCTCTCCAATCCTCTAATCTCTCCATGTTGAGGTAATTTGGTTTCATCTAAGGTATTTTCAACCCAATTATTAAGGTATTTCATCGAATTTCTTCTCTCTGAGGCCTCCAAATTGCTCCAATCTTCTCACCAGTGTTTCCTCCAATCCTCTAATCTCTCCTCAAATGTCCCTAGTATTCCCTCTAAATCCTCCAATCCCTTCAATAACCAGTTTTGGTAAATATTGAATGAATTACCGTTATTGCGTACGTTTTTTCTACCCTCATTACCCACTTATTTAGACCATTCTAAGACTATTTTCGGTAAATATTGAATGAATTACCGTTATTGGGTACAGTTTTTCTACCTTCATTACCCACTTATTTAGACCATTCTAAGACTATTTTCGGTATTATTACAGAATAACTGGGTTTTTGGCTAGGATCGCGCAGTGTTACCACATCCGGCTAGGTCCTGGGAATTTGCCCCAGTCACTTTATGATAGTTTACACCGGTTATATCCCAGTAGTTTGCCCAGGTTAGGTCCCGGTAGTTTGCCCAGGTTAGGTCCCGGTAGTCTGATGTTGTCTAGGTTAGGTTAGGTCAGGTCAGGTGAGGTCAGACTAATTTCCAAATTATGTTTGTAAAACGGGGCATATCTCGAAAACGGGGCATCTCCGAAAGAAACACCATAGAATAAAAGTGTTTTAGAATGGTCCAAAATAGTGGGTAATGATACTAAAATACACAATATAATGAACCCAGTTCTTCTGTAAATTTACCCTATTTTCTTCTATGGCATTTTCTCCGCAAATGCCCCATTTCCAAGATAGGGCATATTCAAATGGGGCATTTTGATATTAGCCTGACCTTACCTGACCTGACCTAACCTAACCTAGACCAAATCAGACTACCGGGACCTAACCTGGGCAAACTACCGGGAAATAATCGTGATAAAGTACAATAAATGACTGGGGCAAAATACTGGGACCAAGCCGGATCTGGCAACACTGCTGCAAAACGGTAATTCTTTCAATAAATACCCTAATTAGTACCTTTCTAAGACACTTTTCATCTATGGTGTTTCTCTCGGAGATGCCCCGTTTTCATACCTCAATACAAACATGGGGGAGAGCCTGGGAATCCGGGGTTTTGGGTGGGGGAAAACACGCTATACACTATGGTTTTGCCTTTATAATACAGTTCCAACCTATGGAGTATTTATTGGATATGCCCCGTTATCGAAATATGCCCCGTTTTCATACCCCAATACAAACATGGGGGAGAGCCTGGGAATCTGGGGTTTTGGGTGGGGGAAAACACGCATAGCACTATGTTAATGCCATAATTATACACTTCCAACCGTAAATAAAATAGTTAATGATAAAAAAAAAAATTCCAAGTGTTGGAGAACGTTGCAATATAATACCAATACAGCCCAAGTAGCAGCGTTACCAACATGTGTACACAATGTATATGTAGGAATGACATATATATAATAATATGTGTATAAAAATGGACAAAATAAAGGGTAAAGAATGTTGAATAAACAATAAATAACATACCTTACAGAAATTATGTGGATGGTGTGGGATTGTTGTGATCAGAGGAGATATCTGAGTCGTCTGAATCATGTGGTAATGGCGGACGAACACGGTTGGGGCGGATAGAGTTTTGCAGCCTCCAGAAGGAATTGATGAAACGCAAGATCTTCGTGTTGGTCTAGAAATATATATCTTGCAATATATTGTCTCAAATACTTGGCTTTGATTCCTGGTCGTTTAATATGTTCCTTAACGTCTCTCCACAATCTCTCTATGTTTTGTGTGTGTATTTCAGTATTAACCGGGTCGACAAAATTAATGCTGTGATTTACACACCAATGTCGATAGCCCTCGTCCTCGAGAGAATTGTATGCACGCCAAGAATCAGAGCAAATGGTAGTGCCAGGCAATATAAAAAGTTTTATTAGTGGAATAAGAGTTTCTTTATTCCGTGGAAGTGGTTGAGTCGCATCGTCTAAGAGCGGGATAATAAATTTTTTCTTGGAGACTCTTTCAATTCCTCCAAACACCTACACTTGAGACAAAACACGACCGACGTTGTGTTTCCGTCTGACAACAAGGGTTTCATCAATCTCAACTGTTATATGAGGACCACCTATAGGGGGTTGAGATGTTAGCCATTTCTCGCACACTTCACTACAGAAACTTCTCCAATCGACAGAAGTTTTGCTGTTTATGCTCAAGTTTTTGATAGTCTGGATGTGTGAAAAACTCTTATCACAAAATACGTTAATAAAACACAGCACTTTCCAGGGTTCGATGTGTGAATGGTCTAAAAATGAGCCTTTAAATGACGACACAGAAAATCCACAACGTCTTCTTCTCTTTGTCTTTGCTATTAGAGTTGTGTGATAACAACGAAAAAGGTTATCATGTGTTAAACAACAATTGTTACCGCAATTAGGACACTTGAGATCAGTTGGTAAGACACCGTGATTTTGAAATAAAGTTATACTGGTCTCGTTATTTCTAAAATGGCTTGCTATAATTTCGTAGAATAGAGGACGACAACCGGCACACAAGTGTTCCATAGTGAGCAACTGAAAGAGAAAGACCCACGCTCTAACGTCCTATTTATAGGGGATAATCACGTGACCCAGTTTTCCATACAGCAGCATTACAAACTCAAAAATAAATGGAAAAGCAGCCAAAAAAGTAAAATGATAGCCACACCGTACCTATCCCACCCAAACATAACCTAACAATATTTCACCCTACACTAAATAACCAATTAAAGCCCAAAATAAAGTAACATAACAAAACAAAAGTAAAAATATAGATACATAATATAAATACTCTTAGAATGAAAACACGTGTTCATGTGCACAAAAGTAGCCCAAATGGCTATAAAAATTAGTAGATGGTAATGCACATATTAATATTTAGAGTAGCCAGCAGAGGGCCAAAATTTCCAAGGCTATAAGCAGTGGTACTAACTCAAAATAACAAAGAGAAGCACCCAATACTATGAAAAGAAGTAGAATTATAGCCAAATCCTACCGACCCCTACATATCCTTACTAAACAAAACCTAACCTAACCTAACCTAACCCAAACAAACCAAAGCAAAGCATAACAAACCTAACCAAAAATAAGGAAAGATAATAAAAAGTAACATAATGAAATTACCCAGTGAATAATAACACGTGTTCAGGTGCACATTTGTAGCCCAAATGGCTATGAAAATGAGGAATTGGTAATGTACATAATAAGTGGATGGCTATCGGCATCGAATAAAATCCCACAATTGCCAGATCTCCAATAAAATGTTAAATCAAATGGTTATTTTGGGAATTAGTGTTACCTAACCTGACCTAACCTAACCTAGACCACAACAGACTACCGGGACCTAACCTGGGCAAACTACCGGGACCTAACCTGGGCATAAAACCGTTGTACAATTAATAAAGTGACCGAGTAAATATCCCGGGATGTAGATGGATGTGGTAACACTGCACTTCCATTACCAATAATTTACAGAGTAACCACAAGATGGCAACACAGTGATATCAAGGAATTAATGACAGGAGTAGACACTAGATGGCAACAATGTAACATCCTGGATATGGAAATTTCCATAAAAAGAGTAGGACGCTCATAGACAATATTGCCAATACAAAATATAATAGGGCAAATATAGCCAAACCAGCCAAAAGTAGCGTGAATATTGTAACATTTACAACTATGAAAAGACTATAATTGTAGTGAAAACATATCAAACGTAAACACAAGAGAACCAATCTCCCCACCTGAAACTAGCTTCATCCAACGCACCCCCAATATTGCATGCGTCTTAAATAACGTGGAATATAACGAAAATAACGGTAGGAAGTCAATTATATAGGCAGAACCACAGTGAAATGCGTGTTTTCCCCCACCCAAAACCCCGGATTCCCAGGCTCTCCCCCATGTTTGTATTGGGGTATGAAAACGGGGCATCTCCGAGAGATACACCATTGATGAAAAGTGTCTTAGAATGGTCCTAATTAGTGGTAAAACATACTAATATTTACGTACTAGTGAACCTAGGTTTTCTGTAAAAATACCGTCATTTCCTGTACTTTACCACGGTTATTTCCCGGTAGTTTGCCCAGGTTAGGTCCCGGTAGTTTGCCGCAGTCTAGGTTAGGTTAGGTCAGGTTAGGTCCGGTAGCTTGCCGAAGTCTAGGTTAGGTCAGGTAAGGTCAGGCTAATTTCAATATTAGCTAACTTGGAAATGGGGCATTTCCGAAGAAAAGTTGGTACGGTATTTATTGAAAAAATTACCGTTTTGTAGCAGTGTTGCCAGATTTGGTTAGGTCCCAGTATTTTGCATTTCCTGTACTTTACCATGGTTATTTCCCGGTAGTTTGCCCAGGTTAGGTCCTGGTAGCTTGCCGCAGTCTAGGTTAGGTCATGCTAATTTCAAAATTTGAATATGCCCTATCTTGGAAATGCCATAGAATAAAATAGTCTTAGAATGGTTTAAATAAGTGGGTAATGAAGGTAGAAAAACCGTACGCAGTAATGGTAATTCTTTCAATATTTACAGTATTTTACCACGGTTAGTTCCCGGTATTTTGCCCGGGTTAGGTCCCGGTAGTTTACTGCAGTTTAGGTTAGGTTATGTTAAGTCATGTAAGGTCATACTAATTTCTAAATGCTATATTTGAATATGACCTAACTTGGAAATGTTAAGAAAAGTGGGTATTTATTGAAAGAATTACCGGGTATTTTTCCCTGGGTCATTTCCTGTACTTTATCACAGTTATTTCCCAGTAATTTGCCCAGGTTAGGTCCCAGTAGTCTGCTGTGGTCTAGGTTA